>VZTV01104490.1:3759-15149 GCA_013400875.1 Anhinga rufa | reverse complement strand
TTAGTGGTTGATGGTTTTTTAGGTTTGAGTTTTAACCTTGGTTTATTTTATCGAAGCTACAAAGTCTTTTCTTGATGCAAGTTATTTTTGTTCGCTAGTTGGTTTTTCTAATTTAGGACTTAGTACTGAGCCCTATAAAGCTTTTGGAGGCTGGACACTTACACCACTGAAAGCAGAATCAGGCCCAAACTTTCAGTCAGTCTTTACAAAATGCTTGTATGATAGCTTTTTCTGAAATTAATATTTTTTTTAAAAAATCTAAACTTTTATGTTGCTCTGGGTTAAGTAAGGTATTCCTAATGAACACAAATATATTCAGTTTCTAAGATTTTTTTCATTCTTGAACAGAAATACAAAATACACAATATTTACTTGGCGCAGCTCTTGAAAATACTGTATAGTTAAAGAAAACTAAACTTCCACTGGAATGCAAGCTCTAGTTCTGGTTCTTTTTGTGTTTTACTTCCTCTGCAAAATTGAAGACTTGCTCAAACAGGAAACTATTGTTATTGCAAGAGTTAGAGTGATATCTTTTACATTAGTTGCCAAGGAAAGAAGTAGAGGAAAAACATATTGGAGATCTTTAATCATCTTTGAAATTATCAGAGTTGTTTAAAATTTCTAAACGGCTTGTTTTGAAATTTTCAGGTGTTTCAAATTTAAAATGGGATTCCATTACACATTTATACTATGTGTATTGCCAGGTTGGTTGAATAGCATACCAGACAAACATTTAAAGGAAAAATACATTTGCAATTAGCAGTGCTTCAGTCATGCAAGCAAATCTGGAACAGAAGTAGTAAGTGAAAATAATGTGATTTTTAAATGCTCCCAGTGTTTTGAAAAGACTGAGCCATTAATCTAGTACAAAATTACTTTTTCTTTTTAAAAAAAGATCTGAACCCATAAGACTTTGTGGCATTTCAGGAAAAAGATGGTCATTTTACCTCGTTTTCTGCATGTTGCTTGTCACATTTAAAATTATTTTGGTTATTTGAATTATTTGAAGCAGCAGCTCTGTATAATCACAGTGCTTGGCTTATATCATTGCTGTATGTACATAATGGTGGTAGATAGTAACACTTCAGTCTATCATGGTACTAAAAAGGGACTGTAGTACCATCAGCTGTTTGAGTGTTATTCACTCTCTTGCTCAATACTTTATGTCAGTTAACTGGGTGGAGATCCTTACCTCTGCTCTCACTAACCCAGTACTTCGCAGGAGATTTCTTCTTCTTTCTGGGCTGGGGTCTCTGTATTTTCCTGGAAAGACTTCATTGCATAGGGGACCTTGTAGCACAAGATGGCACTGGGATCACCTTCCTAAATGGCAGCACTCCTTATCCCAGAAAAAAAAGAAACCTCCCCCCAAGAATAGACGCATCCCACAGGAGGCACGTATTCTGCAGTTGTATTTTGAGACTGCAGTGCAGAGAAAAAGACCCACCACTGGCTGAAAGTAAAGAGGGTTTTAATTTGCTTCTAGCTCCCTGCTTTCTCTGTTCCTTCACTATTCTCAGTAATAGTGAAGCTGAGTAGACTCTAAGGGAACCAGGGGATAATGAATCATGACACATGACAAATAGATATTTCTATAGTATTAGTAATCAGTAATTTTAGTGTGACTGGTATCACATGTGTGGAGAAACAGTACTATTTACTGCACCAGTATACTGCTGATCACTATGACACAAGAAGTAAAATACTTTGGATTTGTTCTAAATGAAGGATTTTGGATACACTGAAGTCAGTACCAGTGTTGGCCACCTTATTTGGCCTGAGTCCAAAGCCATGCTGGAAGACTTCCATTTACTTTGAAACATAGGCAGTGCACAAAGGCAAGCCACCCTCTTATAGTAGTACAGTGTTTTGTCCTTATGTCCTTGAAAATCAGCAGTTTAACTAAACAGAACATATATAGAGACTTTTTAAAAAAAAATTACATGCAATTCTAAAATCACTTTGCAGATAAATTTCTGTTGTAAATACAGGTTAACGAAGCTGCTAAAAGAGGAAAGAAGTTTGTGGGACTTGTAACGCAACATTTTCCTCAAACTAAAGCCTGTAATGGAACAAGCACAGATGGAAGCGCAGAGCTGGAATCAACACTGGGCAGAAGAAATAGGGAACACAGAAGAAAAGATTCTGATGAAAACTATAAAAACTGGAATGAAGGGACACTGAGTGGTCACTCATCTGAAAGTGGGATAGAGGAGGAAGCACAAGGAGAAAGCAGTCTGTTACAGGATGCAGATTTCCAGTTTGGAAAAGAAGTCAGCCCTGTTAAACCACGAAAAGGAGATGGTAATAAATGCTGCTTGTTTATTGCAGAAATAAGGTATTTTACTGAGCTGTTGTTTTAAGAAGCTGTTGGAAAAAAATAACTGCACGTTCTATTATATCAAATACTGGCTTTGGAAGATACATCTCCCTTAAATGTATATGTATTTCTAAAAAAGTTGCTAGTTGAAGAAACAGAAGAAATATTTACCTTCTGCTCTACATACCTGTGAACCCAAACAAACCGAAAAAAATAACCCTCAGTGTAATTCTATTTTAAATGTGGTACAAACAGATACCGTTTTTTTCTGCTTGATATGTGTATAACAAATATGTGGGAGTAAAAATCTTTTCTTTTAGAATGATGCAGTTGTTCCAAAACCTTTTTGTAAATTTGTATAGTTTTCACTTACTCTTAAATATAAATCATAAACATGTAGTGGATTTCCAAGAATGCTATTATTCCAGTTCTCCTGCCTGTTTCAAAACTGCCACCAGAGAGGTCCCCTTCCAGCTAGAATTGTAACTTTATGTGCTTCTAGCCAGCTCACATAATGTACAGTAAACAAATCCGTTCATAATGGATTCTTTCTGGTTAACATGCCTTCAAGAAGCATCTTGAAAGAGGTCACTTAAATTAACGCATTGACCATGAAATCAAAGAAGATAATTGTTACAAAATGAATTTACACTAGAGAAAAGTAAGCATTAAAAAGTTGTATAGGAAAGAAGGAAAAGTACCAATGAAAAATGTTGGTGCTGTGATAGAAAACTTAGTTGTAGAAGAATATAAGATACTTAGTGTAGTCTGTGTGAGAGAGTGCCTGAAACAGTGACTTCTGATACTGAAGCGCTAAGGCCTTCTGGTTTGCTAGGAAGAGAAGGTGAAAAGGAAGCAGTAATCTAAAGCATGAGAACTAATGCAAGATAGTATTGTGTAGAAAGCAGACAGCATGAAACTTTCATGTCAGATTGCATTTTGACATAATAGGTTCTTCCCTGATGGGCCAGACGTGTTTTAATTGCTCTCAAAAGCAACCTTTTCACTTTCCTGTTAAGAGTTAAGCACCCTCTCCAGATTGTAGACTGTCAGGATAATGACTGTAAGCACTGAGATAATCAATGTCCCTCTTATTTTTAACACTTGAATTAAAGCAGTTCTTGTACAACATGCTGAGCCTTTATGGCATGATCTGTTAAAGCTTAACTCTTTCCTCACAGCTTGAAATAGTGGGTTTGCTCTATGTAGCAGAATAGAAATCCTGTAAGCAAAAAGCAGAAAACTCTTGGTTCTGTTAAGGAGCTTTGTGCAGGCTAGTGTGACCAGGTAGATTAGCAGCCAGTGCATCCCCCTGTGTGCAGTGTTCTCATGAAATTCTTCAAAAAGCTTTGGGCAAGAATATGCCAGGCTTTTCTACTACTAGTCATACACTTAGAGAAGTTACTGGCGTTCATAAGACAAAACTTACGAAAACTTACCCACCTTTCTTTGTAAGTGTTGTATGTAACCATCGTTTTAAAAAATACTGATGTGAATTTTCAAAGAAAGTCTTACATGCGTGTATGTGCTGCTGCTTCAGTATGCCATTTCTACTAAGGTCTGCTCAAAAGATGCAAAACTGTGTCCGAGTTCTAGATTTGGGGGTCATAACATATGAATTTTGACTGTTTATAAATACACCACTTGCAGAGGCAAATTTCTGATACGCATGAGCAGCTGAATAGTTGTATTGGTGAACTTTATTACTTTTTCTGAACAAATATAAAAGTCATCTCACTTCAGTATATGGGAAAGAAAATTAAGGTTTGTCAGGATAAACACATTTATGCTAATACAACCACCTATGGAGGTGATAAAATAAAACTGTATAGAAAGGAGAGTCATCTCTCTGAACTGCCAGAGTTCAAAATTTTGTCCTGAAATTACTCTGCCTTATTCCAGGCACCTGATGCCACTTGCAGTGGGTGTGGTAATGCTTCTCAAAACAGAGATAGGTTCTCTCAGAGATTGATTCTCTCTTTCTGGAGCCTAGAGAGACTAGCATCTTAAGTGGGGTCATCTAAACCAAGTTCCTTTGTTCTGGCATGGTGAATAGTTCTGCTCTCTAGAGGTTTGTTTATGTTGATTTATGCTGCTCAAATGTTGAAATATTAGACAATCTGAGAGTATTTTTGGCAACTGCTTTGTGTTATTACCCCATAGCAGTGACATACATGTGAGTGTATCTGTAGAACACATTTATATATGTAGGACTTCATAACTTGTCACCAGTGATTTCCTAAAATGGTATGGATTTGTGAATTCTCATTTTTGATGAACGCTTACTTATTACTCTGCTTTTGTAATAGCACTATATTAATGCCTAGATATAAAAAGCATTTGAGGGTATGCAGGTTTTGTATGCTTTACTCAAAAATTCATCAGTTATTGTGTGTGAAGCCCCAGCAGGCAACTAATTATACCGGTGCTTCAGTAATGTTCAGAAAATAATGGGTAAAAATTAATACTGTACACAGCAGTCCTAATATTTAAAAAGCTTAAAGTTTTCTAATCTTCAGTTATAGTAACTTCAAATATTTATAGTCGGAAGATCCATGAGTAGCAGAAATGAAGCTTGTTTCCACTGTTTTTTTCTTAGCTCTAGTATATCTTCTCCATGCAAAACCCACCTACTGAAGAAGTCCAGTGACAACCCAACTGTAACATGTTCAAATTTTTCTATATCCCAGGGCGTACCCC
Source organism: Anhinga rufa (assembly GCA_013400875.1). Lineage (NCBI taxonomy): Eukaryota > Metazoa > Chordata > Aves > Suliformes > Anhingidae > Anhinga > Anhinga rufa. The sequence continues at coordinate 10,129 of VZTV01104490.1, read as the reverse complement.
CTACACACCTCATCCTGAGTGTGTCTAGGGCTTAAGCTGAGTACAGTCATATCAGGAAACAATTCTTAAAACTGTTGCATAGAATTAGAAAACCATGTTGAAATAAGAGATTAGTAATATTTTTATTTCTGAGTACAGTCTTCCAGAGGTTCATTCTTCTTCCTTTTTCTTTTGTTAGACAAGCTATATACAGTCTTCAATGTTTTTGATGATGATTCCACCTGCTGGACCTATCATGAAGGCATTTTGTCTATGAAAGTAACAAGAAAGGGGCCAGTTATTAGTACCCTGGAAGCAGACTGGCTAGAATTAACCACATTTTATTATAAACAAGGATTGTCCTTAATAGATTCTTTTGTACACTGGGAAACTTCTAAAGGTAAGTACTATCCCTGAATATCATGAAGCTTTTACTTGTTTATGTAGAACTACATAATTTACAAAAAGTAGATCATATTTTGCCTCTTGGTGTGAAGGGCAATGTGTAAACATGTTCAGATAGTCATTGTTAAATTTACAGAATATGATAACCTGAAAAGGGAATAACTTGTTTTCTGGGCAGTTATAGCTCTGAATAATTGAAATTTCTGCTTTGTTTTGTCAAACTGGGGATTTCCAAAGCAGGAAAGTAGTGTAGCATTACAATAAACCTTTTACACTAGTTCTTTTTTTTTTTTAAAGGAAAATATAATGGGTGATGGGAATCATTAGATGCATGTTTCCCTGATATTCATATTCTGCTGCTCTCTGTAGATAACTGCGCTGCACTGTGGTGAATATTTCTAATGAGACAAAAGAGCACCTTCAGTTTTCTTTGTGCTTACTGTACCGTTAAACTGAAGTCAGACTTTCCATGCTTCCTGCTTTCTCCAGCTCTTTGCTGGACTTAAATTCCTTCCGAAACACCAAACTGCATTAAAATTTGACTGTTGATCCTGAAGTTGCAGGATGTTTCTGGTCAGATGTGGACATATGCAGAGAGTAGGGAAATCTGAGTCTATCCTTGCCCTCAACTGTAGGCAGATCATCCAGGACCTGTTCACATAGTCGGGCAGAGATTTTTCTGGTCCCTCCGGCTCCTGTGCTCTTCTGCAGGAATTTACCAGCTCAGTTAACACTCGGCTTGTTACAATAGAGCCTCAGGCCACAGGATTTTCAAACTTTCATGTTCATTCTGCCTGTTTCAGTTCGATCTCTGGAGAGATCCTACTAGCTTTTTCAGAGTTCCAAGCCTTCGCCCTCATGAAGAACAGGCACAAGCCCAGTCAGTGTTGGCAGTGCCACTGCTGGCCCAGGCCCATGGCTGCACACCCTGCTGAGCCCAAAATCCTGCGCTTTGGCAGAGCTGTGAGACAGTGCTGTACCCACTGCTGACAAAAGGAGAAGCTCTTTATCGACTGGAGTGTTTTGAACTCTAAAACTCCGTTGTTGGTAAAATATGTAATTGAGATTCATTTCCATTTGAACTGGATTTGTCTGAAAGCCAGAAATTAAAGTGTTGCAAAAAATAGTACGTAGCTACTGTTGTGCAATTACTTGAAAGTAATGTGAAGAAAATGGTAGTACTGTAGTGTCAGGGGAATAGACCAAGTGGGTCTGACATAGTTAGTCGTTTCAGAGCTTATTAACTATTGTAATAAATGTTATTTGGTAGCAGACTTAGAATTTATACTACACTAATGTGATACTTTGTCTTTGGTTGGATCTGTTTGTGTTTTGCTTGCTCTAAGTTGTTGGTGTTCTTTAGAATTGCTTATGGCAGTTTAGTGTAAGCAAGCAAAACACAGGGCTGCAGTGGAGACAAGTCTTGTAAAAAGTCTGTTGAAAAGCTTTCGGAGACCTTAAATTATTTTTGCAATAATCAGGCTAATTATCAAGTGCAATAATTAAATTAATAATGTATTAAAGTGGCTTTCATAAATTGTTTTATATCTGCTTCTTACATGACTTATACAAGGAAAGTAGAATTACTGGGGGTTTGAGTAGTTTTTATATTACTATTTGTCTTATTTAATGCTTTTTTAATGATACTGTGATTTAAAATAATACGCATTCAGCATCCCCTTTGCAAGGCTTGAATTAGTGAAGGGCTTAAAAGTTTAAAACATAAAATCTTCGGAAGTTAGATGGTGTGGGTTCTTAAAAAAAGCAAACCCTGAAAGTAACGAGAACTCTTTAATTTTTCATTGTTCTCAGTAGGTTAGTTTTGAGTGTAAATCCCTGCATTTCTGTACCTCTGCAATAAAGTAAATTTAGTGATTGTCAGAGAAACACAAGCACATCAACATCGCTATATTTACCTCAGTTGAATTTGGCAGCTAGTCCCTCTCAAACTGCGTATTTTGTGCACATAAACAGTCTAATGGCGCAGTTTCTATTGGTCATATTTTTTGCTCTTAAATGATAATTCCTATCTATTGAAGTCAGTGGAAGAACAAAGTTTCCTTTGGGGGAGGAGAGGTGAGAAATCAGACTCCTAGTTTTCAATACAGATTTTTTAGAGCTGGAAAATAACTCTCTGGAGATATGTTACAATTCACTGAGGGGTGGTTTTGGCAGCTGTTGAAATTAATCTTTGCAGCTGTTGTCCAACAACAGTTTTGCAGTCTTCCCATTCCCCTGTAGCTCTCTGCTCTTCTCTATCCCATCTTTAATACCCAGGTTATGTCTGTCTTGGGGATTTCATGCTGCTGCTTTGCAGCAGTTGTTGATTCTGCTTTAGCCCCACTTGACTGGTATGTATTTCAGTTTACACTGATGGGTGGGATGCTGCCAGATTAAACTGGATATATTCAAAGGCACAGCTCAATTTATGGATGGAATTCTGCAGCTGATCAAGTGTCGTAACCACAGTAAGAAATTAGTTTAGCTACTGAATTCTTAAGCTAAAATGTTCTTGAGGTGAACATTGAAGAGTGTTATAACCAGATAAAAGTTTAGCATCTGAGAGAGGGAAACCTAAAATGCTCTTTTGGGGAGAAAAAGTATTTAAGCACTTACACTCATTACTAGAATGACTTCTTGTATGTCTGCATGTACATCTAATTGTCATCTTCACCTCACTTTCATTTGCTTTTAGACTGTGAGGTATCTTTAGCAGAAGTTATCTTTTTATACAGCTTTAGTGAAATGAGCAAATTTTAGCTATTGTTTTGATAAAAATAAAACCACCAGGTTTATGATTTTATGAAGTCTGGCAGCTGCAGAAATCCGGCTCTTGTTTGGACTCTACAGATGTTCTGCAGAGTCAGCAGAATTGAGTTGCTACCAGGATCAAAATGCAATATAAGGCAGGAGGAGGTTTTAACATAGAATTAAAAAAAAAAAAATCACTGACACTTCTTAATAATTACCAACGTCTGTGTTCTGCTGCCAAAAAAGGATGCAGTCAAAAATAATGTAGGTACGTTCTCTTTTTAGCAGCCATTTGGATCATTGTAGTGTTTCCTCCATTTGTAGCTGCCTTGGAGACTCTCATGATCATAGGAGTGCCTAAGATTAGAAAAGTGCTGTGGCAGTATTTTTGCTTTTTCTGTTTTGTGTTATCTGTCATGCAGCAGTTGGTTTTTTGAGTACTGATATTAACAAAGATAAACTATTGTAATTGATAGAATGGGCAGGTGAACCAGTTAGCTGCATGTGTAGGTTTTTTTCAGTAGAGGTGACTTTAACATGATACACTATAAATTAACAGTTTGTCTCAAATTACTACTGAGTGGAGGTGTCTTGTGTCTAACTTTTTAAAATTTACAGCTATTCTATCATGTTTGAACAACCGTAGAAAAAGAAGTGTTCTAACATGTTGTAGGGGACTGCCCATTTCAAGTATCTGTCTGAACACTGAAGAAAGCTTGAAGTCCTTGAATTTGCAAGACTGAGTATTTATGAATTATTAGGAGTTGTGCTGATATTCATATGTTTGTAGCTGAAGCCATCTATGCAGTTGTGTGTATAATCACGTAATATTTATGTGCAATCTAAAAAGAAAATATGTTCAATATCTCTACAAATACATGGAAGAGAGATATGCATGCAAGTACCTAAATAATCATAAGTCAAGCTACATAAATCTGCTATGTGCAATATAGTAAAAAGTAGTATGAATAAATAGTTGGTATTTTATGGTACCTTAATAAGCGTGCTCAAAAAATGGAAATTCCTGGTTTACTTAGCACAGCTTCCACAACAGGTCAAGTTTTAAAAACAGACCTGTTGTATTCCATGAGTTTTCTTTGTTTGCTAGGTGGTTGGTTTTTTTCCCCCTTTATGTTTATTTGCCTTCCCTGAAGCTGTGGCAAAAACAATCCTCTCTTTAATGTCTCTTTGTGCAATATTGGAGAGGATTTCAATCCAGTATTCTGAGGATTACATAATTTTACTGTTCAAATTTAGTTCAAGGTAGCCAGCTGTCAAGGTACATTTGCACAAAAGGCTTCCCAATGGCTCTTAGGAGAGGCAAAACCAGAAAATGAACCAATATGTGATGCACAGCTTTAGTTTATGCAAACCGGATGCTGTCAGGCTTTGACAAGTGAGTCAGGGAGTTGTGCTCTGAAACTTCCTTCCCATCAGGAATCTTCCTACAATTACTTCTGTTTCAGGCTCTTCCTGTGGCCATTTACGTATTTATTTAAGTAACAGTAGCTAGGCTTTGCATTCTTCATTTATCTTTATGTTCTCTCCCACCGCACCAAAAGCCACGCTTATTGTCAGGCGTACAATACTGAAGTTGAATAGAGAGTTTGTGCCCATCTGCTGCAGGGGATATGTTGAATACAGGAAATTGGAATTCAGATTTGAGCATGGAAGTGGCTAATGCTTTTGAGAAAATGAAATGGTTCATAGTTCAATTGTGTAGAAAAAAGGGTTTTGAATAATAAGTTAACTTGCATACTTCATCGAGTTGTAACTGGATACAGAAATTAACTCAAATTTATGGTTATTTGCTGTCTCAGTTCATTTCATTTTAGAGGAGTGTTCAGTGAGAAGAAACAAGCCCACGCATACATCTCAGTAAGATATCAACTTAAACTTTATATTTAAGTTTATATTTTTCTTTATGTTCACAGGAGACTATTTGCCCAAATCTTTAGAAGGATTATTTATCTACGAAGAAGAAGGTGCTGGGGTTCCAGGTTCTAACAGGAAAGGAAATGATGCAATAGTTGTTGAACAATGGACAGTCATTGAGGTAAATCAGTGATTATTTAGCAATGTAATTTCCTACTTGCAGTTTTATTTGCTTTTTCCCTGAGAATACTTGTACCAGTGTGTTGATAAACATTCAGGATGGTTTCTTGAAGCCACCTGCATAAGTGAAACTTAAAGCCTTGAGTCAAGAAGATTAAGACAGACCTGTGGCCATTGGTCAATGTGCATAAAAGAAATATGCCACAGGGGTTCTGGCCTGGCATTTACAAATGTTCATACCAACAAATACAACCACCAAAGAAAGTGGTTTTGGTTTTGGTTTGTTTTTTTTAATGTCTGTGTTTCAGACTAATTTAGCCATAACTTCAGCAAGTGCAGCTCCACTGACAAATGTGCTGAAGTATTTTTAAATAAAAAGGGTAAGAAAATAGCAAAAACTAGAAACAGAACAAGAAAAAATGGATAGCAAATGAATTGAGTATAGTTTTTGGGTGCATATTCTTGGAAAAATTTTACTGGTACATATGAAAGACTTTTCTAATAAATTTACATGTACTACTGTAGCATGGTACAGCAATAAAATGAATGTTTTTAAATATTCTAATATTATAAAATTATTGGTACGAACTAATGACATCTGAAAGTGTTATTGGGGGCTACCAAGGGCTTACTCTTGAACTAGTCAATGATTTCACATTTACTGATGTGAAAAGAAGCAGCATAAAATTAAGACCTTGTATATTTAAAAAAAAAAAGCCAAAACCAACCACCAAACCCCAAAAACTTAACAAGCATCTCACCTAGCTACATATTTATTCAGATGTGAAGTAAAAGCCTCGATACATCAATTGAGACACCTATTCTGGTGTTGAAGTTTTAGGGATTAATTTCGCAACATGACAAGTTTAACAAGTGAGACATGCTTTGAATGTCTTGCTGAATCGGGGCTCATCCCTAAAGTTAATATGCTCTGTTTTCATAGTCTTCTCTAGTCTTGAACTTTTCAAGTTTTTCTCAGTTTGAAGTCGTAAATCTCTACCAAACACAGTTCGATGTCATCTCAAAGGATTATGTCATTAAAAATAAGAGAGGAGAGTCATTGTAATTGATGTGTAGAAATGCAAATAAAACCTGTACAGCGTCTCTTCACTACTTTTTATAATTATTAATGTAGGGGTGTGAAATTAAAACAGATTATGGACCTTTATTACACACGCTG
>VZTV01104488.1:0-14409 GCA_013400875.1 Anhinga rufa | reverse complement strand
CTAGGTCAGGTTGCTCAGAGACCTGTCTGATCTGACCTTGAATGTTTTTGGGTATGGAGCAGCTACCACCTCTCAGGGCAACCTGTTACAGTGTTTCATCAGCCTCACTGTAAAAAATTTCTTCCTCACGTCTAGTCTGAATCTACCTTCTTTTAGTTTAAAACAATTACCCTTTGTCCTATTGCAAGGGTTTCTGGAGATTCTGACACTACTAGTAACTCAGACCTTGAGAGATCTAAATAGGAGCTTGGTATATTTTGAAGGATAACCACCTGCTAGCAGTTTCAGATACACCCAAAAATTCTCAGTGTATTCCTAAAGTGGTCCTCTTTCAGGGTATTTAATGTACCTATAGCAATAAAAGACTACTTCTTTGACAAGATGTCATTTTTCTGTGATACAAAGATAGTGTTATTGAATGTATGGCTAGATATTCAGAAACATGTGTTTCCTCTACTATGCCAGTGCTCCATATTGATTCATATAATTCAAATCGGAATGGAGAATCTGTTTTATTTTGGAAGAAGTCATTAAAATACCTCCTAGGGCCTCCTCCTTAAAAGAGTTTAGTCCTGTGCTTGCACCGCCTAAGACTGTAAATGTTGGGTTTCCTTTATCAACTTCTTTCACTGTTGTCTCCCTCCCATATTCTGCACCAAAAAGAGCTGCTGCATCCTCAGTTTGGTGAATCAGTCACATCTAGAAATAACGCAGAAAAACACAGTCCTGTGGTTAAGCTGTTGGAACGACATCTCCAAACTATCCCATACTATATATGTGACCATAGACTGCATTTATCATACATGACTGCAAGTATTTTGCAGACACATCTAACATCTGTTATCCCTTTCTGTTAAGCAATGAAGACAGTCCATGGTAGGACTTAAGTCAGGTGCCTAAAGTTAGGTGACCTGAATCTGAGATAGATTCCAGTTCAGAGAAAAGCTTTAATGTGCACAAATACAAGTTCTTGAGGAGTATTAGTGAAGTCAATGGGTTTTAAGAACATAATTAAAATCAAGCTTATATGTATTTTGTTGAATGGAGTTGAAATTCTCAAATTAAAAATGCCTGAATATGTTAACGGATGGGAACTTTTCTGTCTGTATACCTCAGTTTCTCATTTAGAAAGAAAAGCTACTCTTTTACTTCTTTTGCTTTATTTAATTCAGTTTGTGACATCTCTAGGGCAGATAGTGTCTCTGGAGGTGGAATTGAATAGGGTCACTGCTGTCTGTGCCTCTGTATTTCTTTGTAATGTTTTTCTTATAGTCATTCCTCCTGAAGTCATCTGAGCACTCTGGAATCCAGGCTTTCATTTCAAAAATGGGAAGTTTTATGCTTTATAGATATGGAGAAAAGTTTGAATACATGTTCAAATTTTGAACATATCTTGACAGTTTAACAATCAGGCAACAAAAAAAGAATAAAAATCTTTAAAGCATCATTACTTTTAAATTGATCTGATGATAATCAGAGCGTCATTTACAGGTTTTGAAATGTTGAAATAAGCAATTCTGATCTCAGTAGTGCAATGGGACAAAATGTTCTCTGGAATCAAATACTACAAAAAAATGCCTTATTAGCAAATGCACACTTTAATTGTATGAGCTAATGTACAGACATTTCTGCCCTGACTTTATCTGGAAATAGGATTTGTCCCAGGTAGGGAGCTAGACTATTTGAGGTCTCCCCATCTTCCTCCTTAGTTGAGGCAATTGTCAAAGAGTATCTAATGAACAAGAAGGACCCTGAGGACAGGGTGGGTTCTGGCATTCAAAATAAGCAAGAATGGTGATCTCAAACTGGAAACAAAACTTTACAGATATTTCCAGATCTGGGCAGCCGACAAACTGAAAAGTCAGATATTTCAGGTACAGGGTGCTTACTCTCTCTTATTTTTCCTTCTCATGTTATGAAGAAGCCTATTCCCAAAGGATATAAATGTTCATGCTTTGCTTATGTTTATTCCCCTGTTTTATGAGGAACCCAATCAACAAAACTACTGAGCTACCAGAAGAACCTTTTAAAAATTTCCCACGTTTACACAAAGCTGGGAAATTACTATTTGCTCTACTTAAAAATCCCCCTCTCTCTCATCTGCTGAAGGTTTGGCTAGGTCCTTATTTCTTTCAGATCCATTTCCCTGTTGACAGTTGTTTGTATTCTGTACGAATGTCTGGTCCCTAAGACAGCTTCGGGTATTAAACTATGTCTCAGCAGGTTAGCTACTTATAACTGCAGCCACTTGAAAACAGTAGCAATAGGAGAGCAAAGTGAGATTATCATATGCGTTTGAGAACAGAACAAGAAGTCAAGGAAAACAGAAGTCTCTCAGAGAAATAAATAGTAGAAAAAGAGTCCAATTATAGAACAAGCACATCTTACGTTCTGTTTCTTCCTCTAAACAGGAATAACAATACTTCAGAAATAAGAATTTCATATTTAAAGACCAAGTACTTTTCAATTATGCCAAACTGAAGCTTGAGCAAGACAAGGGTGTATTTTCCTCTTATTGTATGTACTTCAGATTAATACTAGTGAAAGTGAAGAAAATGATCTTACCAAATACATGGAAAGCAAGATATATCCTAATACTTGCAATATTATAGATTTCATCACAGTCATTCATTTGGCCAGCCAGTAAGTGAGAAGGAACATAATTCCTGATACTTTATTTGCTTAGCTCATATCTAGATAGTGATTAAAAATTTGAGTCACTACCATCCAAGTAGCCAATCCATATGCCAACCAAATTAGACCAAAAAGTAAGAAAGGAAAGATGGTGAGCAGAAAAGCTCTCCAGAGATGCCGACTCCTCTCCAGACAACTAACAAGGGAAATTTAGCAACTTGTTCAGAATAGCTACCAAAGTCTCAAAATAGATGAAGTTAGGTGAGATGTGTCCAAACTAAAGAAAATAGTGACAATGTGTCATGGTCAAAATACATTTCTTGTAGGAATCAGTTGTATTCCATACAGCATTTATTTTAGTTAATTATCTATCAGTAAGAATATCAATAGTAATATTAATATCTTTCTGATATGAATCATCTAAAGGTTCTTTCTTTTAGGGAACTTCTTGTACTTTTAATAGAAATTGTCATATTTTTTCATATGTTTATGTCAGTCTTTTTATGCTTGCAGCAGAGTGATTCCATTTCTTCTTAAAATATTTTTCTCTTTATCTGGCTAGCAGTGAGGAAAATATTTACATTTTTCTTTTGCCAGTTATAATTGCATATTAATCTGTTAGTTTGTGATTCTGTCATTTAAATATTTCTACAGCCATATTTCTTCCTCCTGAATGTTTGGGAGGAGTCTTAACTTGATCTCATAGATATGCTTTTCACAGGAGTCCTCACCAAGATATTCCATCTTCCTGGGAATGTAAATATTTAAATTAGAATGGAGGAGTGTTTTAAAAGAATTGTGTTTTCTCATACAAAATAGTCCAAGCCTAAACATAAGCAGCAGTGAGGTGGAGAAAGTTGGATGATCAGACATTCCTTGACTTAAAACAGTTACCTTTCTATCAAGTACAGTGCATGGAAAAAGTTATCAGTAATACAAGCAGATGCCAAGGCAAGAGGTATAAATGTTGCTGCCCCTGTTGACCCCAGCATTTACCCAACATTCAGGGTCCTGCAGCTTATTTCTGCGAGGAGGAGGAATGGGTGGACCCAGGTATCTTTGATGCTGTCCTGTTTATTTACAAACAGTGGAGACTAAGTCCTTTTTCTCTCAAAACAGCAGGAATGAAAAAGCCAGAGGCAGTTTCCTTGTTTGCAGTTCCAACCCCCCTCTCAGCTCACCACTGTTTAATAAATAGCTACCTTTCATAGCAGAAAACTAAGAAATGGTAAGAGTACTTCTCTGTTTGCATCTTAGCCTCCTTGTTGTTTTATTTGTAGTGAACTGTGGTGCTTTTACTAATTCTCTTCAATTTATCACATCAGTCTGCCTTTACTTCCTTTGTTGTTAGCTGACATTTGGGAAAATCCTGGAACCACAAGGCCTAAGGTAGCATTAAGATGCTCACCTTATTGCAAACCTAGGAAATGATTTCTCAAAAAGTTAAGGGAGGTAGTTAAACTCAGGAGCCAATTAAACTACTTAGTCTCAGTGACAGACAGCAACCACATTCAACTAATTTCAATGAACAACATAACTGTAGCACTGGTTTATTTGCCATCTGGGAGCACTTTTTCACACCGAACAATATAATTTCCCATATGATAGCCAATATATATATAGTGGTACTGAATGTCAGAACCCTGAGCACATCACCCCACTCCTGGGGATTTGTCTGCTTGGGCTCAGGGCCAACTTAGATAATGGTGCAGGTGGCTGGTCTTGAAGAAAGCTGTTTGCAAAAGCTCTGCTAAAAAGCCACAGTGGAGTTTCCCTCTGAACAGGTGTGCTAAGATGTCTCAGCAAGGAATCTGCCTCCTTGCCCAGGAGCTAGTTTTAAACTGAGGGTTGCACCCTGAGGCGCTGCCAGAGCCACATGACAGCAGTGTCACAGTCATGCCTGTGTCTTGCCACCTACCCGCTGATCCAGACCTGGACCCTGACCCATGGGCTGACCTCTGGGCTCAACCCCAGAGCTGCGCATGCTAGGGACTTGCCTGGCATTCACTGGACAGTTGCCTGTCCCAGTTACCATTCCCTGCTCCCCTGCTGCCCCTGGGGATGCCCCTTCATTCCTGGCATCCAAGGAGCAGCCTGCCTGCACTGAAGGCTCAGGAAAAGGCAACAAAACCACTACCAAGGGAAATAAGCTGCTTACAGACACCTGCATTGTACAGGAAAGCACAAGTTAAAACAATAGCCAGAACAAACAATTGCTCGGATGGCAAAGCCTGGTAAGTATATAAAAGACAGGAGTGTCTGCACTGAAAATGATGGGTGCTGCAGTCTTTCTTTTCAAGTGTACCCAAAAGCAGTATGCGCCTTCCTCCCAGCTAAGCCAAAAGATACTGTGCAAACGTTACCAATCATGGAGCACATCATCAGCTGATGTATATCAGTATTTGACCCTGATTTATAGCACAACGTCAAAAAATGTAAATATAGTCTATGTTGCATCTCCTTATAATGGATAACATATTCATTTTTAATGCCATTTTGTTTTAAGATGCCTGGCTTAGTTCATTTAACAAGCTAGAGATTTTAATGAAAAAAATATTTGACTGTCTCCAATAAGAATGATAATAATTAAACTTATTTCAACTACATTATCGTTAGAGGCCCCAGGTTAAATGAATTCAGAGCAGCTTCTAACACAGTTACACACGTCATAAATCCTCTGTCTTTTTTCTACCAAAAAAAAAAATTGGCTGTGCCTTGTTCCAATAATGCTTCTTGAAAGCTTCAGCTTACAGGGAAACATAATCTTAGCCACCTTATTTCATCTGCAGATTTATAGAGAAGAATCTAGTGGTTAACAAATAGAAGCGTGTAACAGAAGGAATAATCCTGCAGGTACTTGGTAGATTCTTACTTAGCCTGTAAACTAGATGTACATTGTACTTTATAGATTCCAAGTGAAAGCAGATTCATTCTTGGTAAGTGATATCTTACTTTGCAAATTATTTAGATGAAATCACTAAGAATACTCTCACAGTAAAGTGACACCCATTATGAAAAAGTAACAGATAATCTGTCCAGGAAATACGTCCATCAATATGATGAGACTGTGAAAATAGCAACTTTAAATCTAGAATCTATCCCAGAGAGAGAGAAGCATAAATAATATAGTCCTCTGGAGGTCCCATCAGGTAGATCATACACTTCTGGTTACCTGCGGTCATGGAGATGAATTCAAATAAGCTAAACTTGGGGAAGATTAACCAGACTGTTCTAGAGAATGGAAAATATATTTTATTAGTTGAGACTGAGAAGCGTGGCTTGCTTAGACAAGCAGGAAGAAGGCTGAGTGGGGGTGTCATTGCTGTCTATAAATATCTCAAGCAGAGGAAGAATAAGAGAGATACAAATCTATTTATGCTAAGGAGTTGCTTTGGCATAGGTATGAATGGACCTTGAATACATTTACTGAAGATTAGGTTATTTCCAAACAGCACAGTGAAGTGCTGAACAGGTTGTTTGGAAGCTTGAGGGAGAACATCTTCAAGTTTTTTCAGCCTGGCAGTTCTAGGAAGAGGTTAATTGGTGCATAATAGGAGATGAACCTGCTGGAACTGATGATTCAGAAGTTCCTTTCCAGTCTTGTGGTACCTGGAGTGGCATGGCGAAGGTAGTAAAGATTAGAAAAAAGCTGACATATACTAGGAAGATGCTGTTGGACACCAGAATAAAATTGTCTTCCCAATCTATCTTTTACACTATATTGCTATGAAATACCGGAGCATTTACTGTTGACAGAATTATTTACTATCTTGCACAGACAAGATACATTCCTATGGTNTTCCTATGGTAAAAAAAAAAAAAAGATACATTCCTATGGTAAAAAAAGATACATTCCTATGGTAAAAAAACCACAACAAAACAAAACAAAAACAATCAAACAAACAAACAAAAAAGATAAAAACTATTGTAAAGTTATAAAATGCTCTTACAGGAACATTTATTGTAACATCACCCTTTCACAGAGTCATGCCTGATCTGATTCATGTTCTGTATTTACCATTTAAAATGGATACAGAATGGATTAGGGCAGAAAAGCAAGGGAGTTGTCCAGTTTTCCCAAGAGCTAGACATGACACTGTGGAGGGAAGTGAATGCTCTAATACTCAAAAGTGCTTCTGAAATTGGTGGAGCTTGCTGAAAGCAATCCTTTTTTCCCAATGGCAGAAATCAGATGTTTTTGGCTCTGTCAAATAATGTATAATTGGGATGTTAGTTTAGATCCTTGCTAACCTTCCAGTTCCAACTTTGGCCCACTGAAACTCAGGATGGTTCTTACCAGTGCGGGTGGTAAATATTTCCCTATCTGCTGCTCTTTCAGGCATCTTCTAGATTGCTAGTACCAGCAATTGCACTGAGCTGTAGAAAATCAGAGTTTTATAATGCTCATGCTATGGTCAATTCTTCAATGTCTGATGTGACATTTTGTTTGTCCTCATGCCTCTCTGCATGGCATTTAGAGTGAGGAAACTCTGAAACCACAGCGCTGTCAGAAAGCTGGAGCTCAAGCAGGACTCATAGAGCGGTAAGTGACCAGGCACTGTGGCAGCTGCAGTTACGGATTTTCTGAGGATGGTTGTTTAGGGAGGATGGTTTCCTATCCAGGTCCTCTGCAAGGGGTAGGAGAACTGTTCTGAAAAGAGCTAGATGCTCAGTGCCTTATTCCTCATCCTGCACTGCTAAAGCTCTGTTCACCATTTTGTTCCAAGCTGCTGGTCTAAGCTCACTTGATATCCAGTAATGATGTCGCATATCTCAAGCAGTGTGCCAATGATTCTCCATACATTTCTCTGAGTTACTGCTGTCTTGCACATGGCTACAATATTTCACGCATACTAAAAGGCCAGCAACTATAATTCTTTGTTCCTGTTGAGTTTGGGGCCAGATGTGTCCCCAGCATGGATAATGAACAGCAGACTGTAGAGTCCCATGGGGAAGTGCTTTCCAATTCTGTATCTGTGCTACCTTCTGTTAGATTGTTCCCAAAGGACATGCCAGTAAGGAAAGCTAAGCCTGATCTTCCTCATTCATTTCAGGGTCTTATAATACCTTCTGGCCTTTCCAGCTACCTTCATACTGCATGTTATATGGGAAGGCTTTGGGAATACCAGATACCCTGCAGGACCTAGCGGTACCTTTGACAAGGCCATTCCAGAATCACAGAATGGTGATCAGGTCATACCTTAGTTTGTCTTTATTTCGCATGTGTTTTTAATCCCACATGCTCTCTTCTATAAGGGAACTGCCTCCCACAGTACCTCAGCATCCACACTGATCCTGCTCTGCAGAACACTGACCCAAGCTATGACTCACAAGTTTGGGAAAAAGTAACAGAAACAGCAAATCTTCTGCAACATCACAGTGCCATTGCATCACAATATACCCAGGTGAGACCATGCTATTCTTCAGGAATGGGATGATCAAAAGCACACAACTTACCCTGGTTTTGGTGGTGCAGTTTGTGATGGTCCCAAACACTCAGTCTCAGCCTCTTTCCCTGCGGGGGTCTATCAGGTGCCTCTTGCAGACATTCAAAGCCATCAGTGAAGCCTACCTCAGCTTGAAGTTGGTATCATGTGCTGCTGTGATCTAGATTGTGTTTTCTCCCAAAAAAATTTCTTTGCCCTCTTTCTTAATGAATTTGACAGGATTTTTTTTTTTGTATCTGAGAGACTGAAAGGTTCATGAGTATGAGTGTTACCAGCTCACTCCCAGTCCTGGTCTACTGATTGCACAGATGTTGGTTTATTCCTGGGACTAGTTTCCTCTAAAGCAAAACCTTGGCATGTGTGCTGGTTTTGGCTGCGATATAGTTAATTTTCTTCATAGTAGCTAGTATGGGGCTATGTTTTGGATTTGTGCTGAAAACAGTGTTGGTAATAGAGGGGTGGGGGGTTTTATTGCTGAGCAGCGCTTACACAGAGTCAAGGCCTTTTCTGCTTCTCACCCCACCCCACCAGCAGCAGGCTGGGGGTGCACAAGGAGCTGGGCGGGGACACAGCCGGGACAGCCGATCCCAACTGACCAATGGGATATGCCATACCAAATGGCGTCATGCTCGGTACATAAAGCTGGGAGAAGAAGAAGGAAGGGGGGACGTTGGGAGTTAAGGAGTTTTGTCTTCTACAGTAACCATTACACAATGCACAAAGCACATGCATATAAAGAATAGCTGCCTTCTAGAGCCAGCACACCTAATAAAAAACCCTCCTGTAATACATAAGGAGAGGCTTACATTTGTATTGAGAACATTGTGCATTACTTAGAATCAATGGCTCTTAAACACTTTTTTCCTAGACACATTGTTTACTTGAGCCAGCTTCAATTAGGCCAAGCGCTGTCACAGAGCAGTGACATTTCAAATATCTTTATTTACTAGAGTTACCAGGAATCCCTCAGTGCCCCTTCAGACTAAATACACAGATTAAATACCAGCTGCAGCAGGTTATTTAAAGAAAGGAAAAGAACAGGAACACACTATTCTCTGAGAAACAGAGTTTCTTCTAGTGTCCAAGAACCAGTTACATGGCAGCCTTGATGTAATGCCTCCCAGGTGCACAAAGGAGGTGTGAAAAAGGAGGTGGTGAGGACAGAGGAACTGTGGGAGCCCTACTCCAGGTGATGCACGAGCACTCCTCTGCAACTATCTGCCAGGTTTGCATCCCAACAGGGTGAGGTTTAGCATCATGCCCTGGATGAACATCATTCTGGTGCCTGTTGTTGGTCCTTACCGGTTTGGTTTAGTAATGGGTGTCTAGCAAGTAGTTTCCTGGATGCCTGTGGCAAGAGGAGGCATTCACATACATGCCTGTATTTTGAGTAACTCCCTTGGGGCACCCTTAGTTTGAAAGCCTGTTGGGCTTCCTCTTTCTTCCCCTCCTCCTCACTGATAATGATGTTTCCCCAGTCAAGATTGGGCTAAGCATTGCCAAGGGCCATATAGCAGCTTTGCTGCTGAAACCCTTCTGTAGAACCTTTTAACTGTGTCAGGATTGCCCACCCCAGATGCAACTTGCCACTTGGACTTTTAAGCACTTCTCTCTTGAGTGTCAGAAAAATCTGGGCACAGGCTCATAAGCATTCAGTCTATCTGTGGAAAATTAATAAAACTAAATTCAAGGTTCAATTATATTTTTTTTCTTTCACTTATACACTAAAATATGTAGAAATAGAAAAACTTCAAAGAACATTTGGATCTTTTAAAATACTGATTCCAGTATTCTGTGTCCATAGTATTTCCCAATGTTGTGTTAATGTACAAATACAGTGGATAGCTTTCTTAAGACTATTATAAAAGTAAAGAGGCCACACTGTGGATTACAACCAGGCCCATGGATTTTCTTGACCTTTTTCCTTCAGAAAATTCCTTATAGTATTTTACTTTCATTTTCATTGTTTTTGCTCTAGTATGCTTTTGAAAGGCTTGGATAAAGCTATTTATTTTAGTTTATTTCCCTGGGTAAAGGGGATAAACTAATTGTCTAAGGGATCGCACCTGACTAGCACCAGACATAATTGTTGGAAGCCTAGCATTTAGAATTTTACGAACAGAATGAGGAGCATAATGAGTATTCCTGCAGTGCCAAGGTAAAGTAGCTTTACATCTGAAAGTTAAGAGAAGCTTCAAAAGGCAGAGAGGCATCATTCTCCCCCTTGATATACCATTTGCTATTTGAACATGATTATATAAATTTAATACAAAAACCCTGTAATTCTTAAAAAAGAAAAACAGCCAAAGGGAAATGTCATCTTTCAATATACAGCAGAGTCACTAAAGGTATAGCAGAACACTTTAACAAATAAAAGGTCATATGAGTTAATTAGGCTTTTTTCCTCTTCCATTTAATAAGAAACAAAGTTACTATGGAGACTGGCTGGATAATGCATTCTATTTTGGTACAAAACCACCTTTTACAAAGAACATATTTAGTGAGGAATTTTCAAAGGCAGCAAGTGTTCTGAAAAAAAAAACACACATGAAACCTTCACTTATTCTTTCTCTTTTTCATTTGTATGTGCATTAGTGGTTCTGTCCCTGTTGTCTGGTGGTCATCTGGGAAGAATTCTCTGTTCTCTCCCTAGAATAAATATGTGGAAATAGCAAAGTTGGCAAGGCAACAGCCCTACCTATCTTGAGATTGCAACCTAACAGGACAAATTATCTGCAGATCTGATACTCCTGGGACCTTTGAACTCTTTGAATGTCACTGAGTTGCTTTCTAATGTCATGGACCCTAAATTCCTTGTGTCTAAATTGCTTTGGGTCTTGTATTACAGCCCCTAACCTGGCAGTAAGACCTTCACAGGACACAGAGAAGACTCCTTCTGGAGCCCTCCATATTTCATTCTTGCCAGGGCATTGAACCAGGACTAGGAGAAAAGGTATGAAGAGGAACAGTTTCCCTCCTGGTTTTTGTCTGGTATAGATACTTAATTCAGAAGAAGGCCTCCCTCTGATGGGTTTTCTACTGAGACAAATTTTTCAATTCCACTTTCATCTTGATAGATGGTGTGATGTATGTTATGAGGCACCAATCCCATCTTCTCCAGACCATGCTTTGAATAGGTGGCTGACTCAGAGCTCACCACCATTTCCTTAAAGGACACCTACAAGTATCCACAAACCGAAGGGATTGCCATTACCATTTATAATTGTTTTAATTTTTATGAAAAGAAATTTCTCTCATGGAATATTTGGAGACTGTGACTATAATTCCAAGACTTTGAGTTTTAATATTCTATCTTTATATTTCTCTGTAATATTTCATTCAGGTTATTGTGTGATATATTTTTTTACCTGAAGGAACAGTCCCAAAACATTTTGTGATTTGTAATTAAGTTTACCTTGACAACAGATTTTTTATATGAGTTTCATGTGAATACAGCACAAATTTGCTTCTCCAGTCACAGAAAAGCTAATGAAAATAGATAATAATAATGAAATAACATAATAAATGTTTGAAATGTTACCGAATATTTTTTCATTATTCACTGTTTCAGAATACTGGTGTTTAGTAAAAATAGATTAACGTTACTCAAAACCAGGCCTATAAATGAACTATAAAATGCATATAGTAAGAATATTTTGAAGGACAGTCATTAACTGTTCACTAGATTAAATACATCTTGAAATGTAAATTGCGTATGTATCCTAACAAGTGGAAACATAATGCTAAAGGTATTTTTTCTGCTTTTCTCATTCATTTTCAATTCCTTGTTTTCCCTTGCACCTAAAACAATTTAAGGAAATAACTGCACATACTTCAGTTTAAATATTTCTTTTAAATAGTATACCATTCTCAGTGTTTCGACATGTACCTAAGACCTTGGCTGCAAATAGGCAATTTTAAAATGTCTCGCAAAGAGTCCTTATCTAGCAGGCAAAGAGGCAAAAACATCTGGACGAGCCTGATTATGGTCACCAAACAGAGCAGATAGTAGCTGTGTGGAATCAAGAATAATCTATCATAGGAAAGGCTTACTTGGGGCACTTGGTAGAAGTGAGACCATTTAGAGGGGAAGTAATTTTTCTTAAATTTATTCCCTGAAGGACAAGAGGAAATATTAAATATTTAACGACTGCACAGAAAAATAAAATTGCCAACTTTAACTCAATTTCCAAGACTGATTGATGCTGTATTATTTCTACGGCTACATAGATGACTAAGAACTTGACATATGCCATAGTTTCTTATAGACATACAGAACAGCAAGCAAAATATTGGAACTATTACTGTCTTTGATGGATTTGGTAATTGACCAGAAGAATATTACAGGGTATTTCTCTAGCACACAAGCCAGATAGACACTTTCAAGATGACACACTCAGGTCATCATTAATAGTGGTAACGGGAAATTCAGAGAAAGTGTTAATCATATAAAATTTTTACAAAATATGTACTTTTCATGATTTTTCAGAGAGTGAAGTCATAACATAGGGTTGCTCTTACAATTTCATTGATTTGTGTTTAATTATAGAGAATGGATGTAAACTTCATTTTGCAGCAAAGTAATAAATGACTAACATATAAGGTCTTAAATCGGTTTAAAATATGAATCTATAATACAACTTAAAATAATAATAAGGAAGAAAAAGCATCAGAAAGAGTAAAATTAGATACCCATACAACAGATGGCTAGCAGTGCAATTAAATCATAAAACCATGTTTTCCTTCCACCAACCATCTTCTATAAAGCATGTAGGAGAGGACCTGTTGAGTGGGAGCCATATTGTCTAACTTAAGATGTCTGAAAGTGAGCTGTCAAGCCTGACCTAATCCCTGTAGGATACTTTATGATCAAGAGAGGAAAACAGGCACTGTCAAATATGGATTAATGTGCCCTTTGTTGGACTCTGATCACAGGACAACATAATTTTTTTCTCTCCACTGATAATAAAAGGAGTCCAAGCTGCACAGATTTTCTAATTTTTAGATACTCAAGCTAAGGATGACTCATCCCCTTTGTTTATTGTGAAAACACACTTTCGTTTCAATGCATTCTTCAGTTTAGGTACAAGAACTTCTATGAAAGAGGAAGAGTGCACTGTGTTTCATTAATACCCAGTACTGACTAAGCATCCCATGGTCGTTTGCATCTTGAATCAGAGGCAAGGTTCTGGGAACGTTTTTTTGTATGTTACATATGTTGCTAACCCTGACCACAGCTTTAAATTGATATATTGGTGCTTGAGCTTTGGATGCAAAGTGTAGATACAACCTCTTTCCTGTAGAATTACAGATAATTTAATTAGATTCTTGTAGCCAGAAACTCTATGGGAAACCGCATTCAAGACTGTGAATTTGTGCAAAAAGAATTATTCAAATACTTGTATTCATTTTATATGTGCCTTGGGGTCAACTGACAACTAGTACCCCTAATGTTCTTCCAAAGGCATGGCTGATTAATACACCTAAGTGATAAAGAAACAGAAGTGCCACTGTTGCACTGTTGTATAAGGTAACCCTTATATGAGATTCACAGGCAAAGATGTCCCATTCCTTCACTTTGCAATCAGATTCATGTCTACAAGAACCATTTCCAAGAAATATACTTCCTGCTGATATTAGAGATTCAGTCGGGGAACAAAATAAATGCATCAAACCTGCTCCAACTTCAGTATGAAAATGTTGGCAACTTCAGCATCAGCTAAATGGACTTTTACCTTCATATAAGCAAAATCCTTAAGTTCTATGATGACGCTGAACATGCTTCTGTCAGTGTTGACTTCTCACAAATGATTTAGCAACATCACCCTGGAAATGTTTAACTGAATCATTTAGTGTTGCTCCTTTTATCAGAGAAATAGGGATTCCTAACTACATTGCTGATGATAAAACATGCACCATATATGCTGCAAGTCATCCAGTGAGAATGTCTTCAATGGTTTAATTTTTCTCTTCATTTTTTAATCCCAAAAGAACTGGCAGACATATGGCTTTCTGAGGTACCCTGTAATTACATGCTACAGACATTTTTAATTTTGCTTCTATGAACACATTTGTTTTGCTTTAATCTCTGTCTTCTTTTAAAGTGTCACTGGAACCCCTCCTATGAAGATTTGCTAAAGATAATGGTTAGAGCTCCCATGCCTGCAGTACTGATCTTCCTACATGCAATATTTTTCTTTTCTTCTTCACAGTAAATAACTTCATTACATTGTAGGTGAACAAGTAGGGATGTGCCAAGACACACAGCTCAAACTGTTAATTTTTAATGATGTGATTCTTCAAGTGGGAACAGCAGCCTGAGAACACA
>VZTV01104485.1:0-10299 GCA_013400875.1 Anhinga rufa | reverse complement strand
AAAAAAATTACATAAATGATCTACCTTTGTCCTCAGTTATTTCTAACCATAAATCTAAGACCAACTTCAAGGTCCATAATGATGTTTGTATAGTTGGCATTTCTTTTCACTTTAAGAAAGGATACATCATAGTTCTTAAATTTGTATCACTGATATTTTACTTTCTTTTCATTTCTAATCTTTCAATCCTCAAGGAATGTTAGCTGTGAATTAATAAGATATACTATAGAATGTGATGTAAAAGACAAATGACAGTATTCTGGATCACTAAAAGCCCCTCTGATCTATTTTACCCACTGAATTGCTGTGACTAAACAGCAGTGTACAACCACAGAAATCATACTGACATATAACTTGGTTAATCCATTAATAATGTATATATGTAGTTCAGATACTCATCCCTAGTGAAGTTTATAATGCTAAGTTACAGTTATTATAAGCCTGGATTTGTTTTTTGACTTTTTTTTTTCAATAATAATTTAATAATACATTGTTGAAAACTATGCTTACAAAAATCCAACAAAATAAAGATATAGCTTCTATTAGGAGAAGGAATTTCTCATGCAGAAGGCATGTTAATTTGAAGCCAGGCATTGCTATAGTTACAGTTCTGAGATTTAAAAATATATATGATTTGCCAATTTCACTTCATAGAATCATAGAATCAATAAGGTTGGAAAAGAGCTCTAGGATCATCAAGTCCAAACATCAACCCAACACCACCATGCCTCCTAAACCATGTCCCAGAGTGCCACATCTACACATATTTTGAACACCCCCAGGGATCGGGCCTCCACCCCCTCTCTGGGCAGCCTGTTCCAATGCCTGACCACTCCTTCAGTAAAGAAATTTTTCCTAATACCAAATCTAAACCTCCCCTGACACAACTTGAGGACATTTAATAACCTTCCCACCAACCTTCTAAGTAATCCAGTCCAGAAACTACACATTAGTTCATGATAGTTCTTTTGTGTTGTTCACTATGACTTTGACTTTTCTGAATGGCTTTATGTAGAATGAGGAAGAATGAAGCTTAGCTCACTTCAATGTATCAAGAAAATAGTCCTAGAAGCTAGAGAAAAAAAACTAAAACCCCAAACCTAAAAGAAATTAGAACTGTTTTTTATTTGAAAGATGGTAGAAAAAAACCCAGTATGCATTTACTGATATTTTGGAAGAAATGTTTTTTTGTTATTGATCAAACATTTCAAATACAATAATGATTAAGAGGCTGCAGTGCTGAATGTGAGGTAGAGGTGCATTTAAACCTGATTTGGGAAGAGCTTTTACAGAAAACAACTCTATGATTAGTTTTATGCTAAAGTTCCAAATTATAAAATTATATATATTTATTGCTAAAATTAATACTGTAGGCATATTCACAAATTGCTATGCCATGGGTGGTTCTTACTTACAGTATCCTACCACTGTGTTAATTTATTATAGAGCTTTAGGTATGTTTAAAACAAGATAACATTTTTAATTACTTTTATTTAAAAAACCAACAACCAACCACACAACCTCCTCCCCCCCCAAAAAAAAAGCCAGACAAAAAATCCACCATAAAATCACTTTACTTCATAACTTTAAAAATTATATCTTTCAAGGGAAAAAAGAGAAGGGAAAGAAGACAAGCCATAATTCTTATTCTTGATAAATGAAATATTTCTGCAATCCCTATAGTCTGTGAAATGCATTAAATACTGTACAAAATATCACTGTGAGCAGAATCTGAAGTTTTATTGATTATGTTATTTGTTATTTTTGTTCTGGTGAGTAGCCAGTGACGCTTAGAGTTCAGCTAATCAAACCAACTGTTTGAGTTTATGTCTAAAGAAGGGGCTGTGGGTGTTTAACCCTGATTCTGTATTGAGAGGAGGCCTATGTACACACCAAAAACCTTGCCCCAGGGAATTTGAGTGGAAGGGAGGGACAGAGACTGAATGTGGACAGCAACTGAAAGCTGGGGTGCACAGTAGCGCACTAGTTGGTTTAGATGAAGGCTGAAAGACCCCAGGAAATCTGTGCAGTCCTCAATCTCCTGTGCTTATATAATTTATATTTGTGTTTGGTTTTCTTGTGACTGTCCATGACATGGACAAGCAGGTCAAAAAACCCTGAAATCACTTTAGAGTTTGCTATTCTACCCTGGAGCAAAATGGACTTTTAAGCCATGTTTCATATTCCCCCAGCAGGTACAGAATTAGTATAGAGCTACTGACATATTCATCTGCTCAGGTTGAAAAGTGCTAGCTGCAGACCCTGAAAACCACCAGGTTAGCCCTGAAGGCCTGATTCATATACTATTTAAGCATCCCTAAGTGTGTCTTGGGGCACAGATTTATAATCGAGTACAAGTGGTGTTTTTAGTAGATGCACATCCGTGTTAACTTCAATCTGCATTTACTTCAAAGGCCATAAATGTCTCATTAGCCTCAAATTACACTCCTCTGCCAATAAAGAAGTCATGTATGAATTTATGTGATTTCAGATCTTCTTTGACTTCTCTTTGTATTGTGTGTTGTGTTGCCGGAAGTTGCCATTTTAAACTGAATATTTAGATTTGGATTTTCTTTTTTTTGATTGTTTGAATGGGTGATGCTTCCAACTAGCAAGTTTTTGCAGGCACGTTTCTACACATTTTTCTAACACTTGAAGCAGTAAAAGAAAAAAATAATGGAAAATAATACAACACTATTAGTAATAATAAATAAATGCATGACAAGTACTTTTCTTCCTGCAGACTCAGTATTGAAAGGTATATTAAATAGCTGACTGGACACATGTAGATGTTCATCAAACTGTTTTTGGTACAGTATCCAAAAACATTCTAAAATGCATGCAGTTTTCTATTTAAGATTAATCTCTAATTGCAATCTGTGACTCTTGGTTTACAACTTTCAGCCTTTTTAATGATGCACATAGCAAAATCAGCTAGTTCATGAATGTATAGCTAGCACGCCTTCTTCCTTATCTCTTGAAATTCTTACTGAAAATTATTTGATGTATCTTTGTGTATGAATGTGTATGTATTTCACGTGTGAAACTAACCTTATGAAAATGGTAATTTCTCTAGTAATAAATCAATAAACTGAAAAGTGGGATATTTTCTGCCTAATACTGTCTTTGCAAAACAATTTTCTTCATGAGACTTCTGTTTAAAGACTTACCGTATACAGTGGTCATGCATAATTTATTACTTATGTAAACTCTTTTAAGAGACCTGCTTATAATAAATTACTAAAAACTTTGATTGCTTCTGTTGCCATTTAACTGGCTAACAACAATAACTTTTAATAACCAGAACATGTTACAATAAATAGTGGTTTTATTCTAACTTACCATCTTAGAATTGCTTTTTTATGGTATATATCTTGCCTGTGTTAATGGACTTGTCACTATCTGCTGTTTGTTTATATCTTTGCACTGGTTGGCCAAGTTTTTTCTGTATCCATTTTTCATCATCTGGATTGCCGTCTTTCCTTCCACTTTGTCAATTTTCTCAGTGCTTTATTCCACATTTCTTTTTCTTATAATGTTATTACAAACTTCTGCCGTGTGGCTGTCAAGGGAATAAGATCTGTTAGCTCCTCCCTGAGCACAGATTAAATCCTCAGCTGGGGACAACTGGAAAATCTGCTTTGTGCTGCATAGTCAGAAAATTGTACCAGAGTTAGGATGGGAGAGAGCATGAGGGAACCCTACCTAAAATCAATTACCTGCTGCTGACTTCTGTAGTTAAACATGGTAGCAGAAGTCAGAAGGGAATGCAGTGCTTGAGGAGGAATTTTGGGTGACCAGTAGCTGTCTGACCACTCTGAGTGCCAGGGAGCAGCTGTAGTGGGGCTGCCCCATGGGGGAGGATGAGCTAGGAGCTGTGGCCACTGCAGATCTGGCAGGCAATACTCTCATTGACAGGGCATCCTCCTAAAGTACCCCATCGAGGCTGGGCTGGGGACAGGGACAGGACCCTGCCACCACCCAATAATCATCAGGTCAGGCAGGGTGAGGAGTGAGGTCCAAAGTTAACCTGGCGACCCAGTCAGGGCAAGATCCAGGCTGGGAATGGGTCCGGGCACAGGGTCCCTGCAGCATAGCTCAGGCAGGGACTGATAGCCCTGGGCTGGGTTGAAATGGGGTCCTATGGCCATGGGTGGGGGCAGGTCCCCAGTGGGGCTTGGCAGGGTCTGCAAGGGCTGGTGGTGCCCTTGGGGACATGACAAAGCTGTTAGTCTTCTGTCCTTCAGAAATTACGCTTAAGTTGCAAGTCCTTTGGAGGTAGCATCTAAGCCTATTATCTACTAGTGAAAATATCAATAGAAATTTTGACTCACCATAAAGAACTGATAGCCCTTATTTTTCTGGCCTCTGGTGTTCAGGTGTTTCAAAAATCTCATGGTACAACTGCTAAAATTAAGTCATTGAAGAATTCCAGGAGTTCTGAGAGAATGAAATATCTTTCAGATGCTTTTCTTCATCTAAAAAAATCAACATAGATGTCTTCTGTGGTTAATTTTGGGTTGTTTGGGGTTTTTTTTGGTTGGTTGGTTTTGCTGTTCTTTTGTTTTTGGTTTTGTTTTTGGTTTTGTGTTTGTTTTTTGTTTTTTTTTTTTTTTTCTTGTAATTTGAAATCACTGTCAAGAGCTACTTACCTTGGGTTTTTCTGCTCTTGAAAAATGGTTTTATATCTTCATGAGACAGAGTCCTGACTGAAAACAGGACCTGGTATTCCACGTACATATGTTTTATATACAAATGTGTGTTCATCCTGTTAAATGTAAAATATCAGTATCAGTTTCCTATAACAAGGATTGTTTTAGATGTGGAATTGTTATCTGACTTTTTGAGTTGAATAATGGGTAAAAAGGAACTACTCCATTTCTTTGTGCAGGGAGAAGAATGTAAGTATTAATAAGTGCTGTGTGTTTATTTTTACTACTTGTAATGGTTAGCATATGTATGAATGACTTGTATTTCATTAAAAATTAACAGGATTATTGTATAACTTGCCTTCTGTCTCAAAATTAATAGTAGGAGCATGCAAGAAGGTAACGTTACATAGTTGTAACACTACCTAGGTCAAAATCTGACTTTTGAGACATTGTATCATGCTTCTTTCTTTTCTTTTCAGTTTCCATAGTTCCTTTTTGTCAGACACAGAACAAAGAAAACAGATATGAAAACCAATAACTTTGTATCTAATTTTGACTAACAGTTCTTGCACTTGCTTTGAACTGATGTAATGCTATTACATTAATTGGAATTTCTGAATTAGATGGAGGTAAATTAGGTTGTCATACAGAAGAGTAGGCATACCTGTGAAAAATAGTTATATGTACAAGTTATATCATGACAAAGAGATTATCCAATGCAGCAAAACATTTAATAAATGTTTTCTTTGGGAATGCAAATATGCTTAAAAGGGAGATGCTGTTTATTTAGGGCAGAAAATAACCTGGAGCTAGCACTTAAATGTGATAACCTTACTGAAAGCAGCAAAGTTTGGGCTGTGGTTTGGTTTGGAAGCATACACGGAAGCAGAAATGTCTGGTTTGTGGTATAACCCCTGACAAGTTTGTGGCTTCAATTTTCAGCTCTCTTACCTTAGGTATCTTTGGAAACACACAGCTAACCATGGTGCCTGAAGTTCATAAAACATTTGTGGGCCTTGGTGTGGAAGTAAAGTGTGAATTTAATTGTTTGGGGTTTTTTGTTGTTGTTGTTTGGTTGGGTTTGTTTGGGTTTTTTTTTTTGTTTGTTTGTTTTTTTTAAGATTTATGTCAATGTGAATGTGTCTGTTGATTTGAATTGCTTGTTTTCTCTTGCCTACAGGCTGACTGAGTGGGCTGGACTTCACTGGAAGAAGCGATTTCGCTGAGGAAGTGGAATAACTGTGGATCTCTCCCTGCGCTACTTGCTGCGAAGTGCTGTGCGTTGCCAGAACTAAGCCAACGCTGAAGTCTGGGATGGGCCTTAGGGGCAAACACTCCCCTGTTTCTTCCGACGTTGGGATTTGTCTACGGCCAGTCAGCTGAGGCACCTACCACACATCAGCTTTTGGTTTTTCGCTGCCTGAACAAGGTTACATTTTCCTTCACTTCATCTCCTTTTGACTACTTTTTTTTTTTTAGTTTTCATTTTCCTTGACTGATTAATTTTCTCCTGGCTGTGGAAAAAAGAGCCCTGCTGATGTTGATTTAAATAATGTCAAAACCAATGGGACTCCTATGGCTGCCTTTGATCTTCACCCCATTGTGTGTCATGTTGAATTCTAATTTCCTCCTGTGGATAACTGCACTGGCTATAAGATTTACTCTCATCGATGGCCAAGCACAATACCCAGTTGTTACCACAAATTATGGCAAAATACGTGGTTTAAGAACACCTTTGCCCAATGAGATCCTTGGTCCAGTGGAGCAGTACCTGGGTGTTCCTTATGCCTCTCCTCCGACTGGGGAAAGGCGATTTCAGCCCCCGGAGCCACCATCATCTTGGACGGGTGTCCGCAATGCCACACAGTTTGCTGCCGTTTGCCCGCAGTACCTGGATGAGAGGTCACTGCTTAACGACATGTTGCCAGTCTGGTTTACAGCCAATCTGGATACTGTGGTGACATATGTTCAAGATCAAAATGAAGACTGCCTGTATTTGAATATCTATGTGCCCACAGAGGATGGTAAGTACTCTTAAGGACCACACTGCAGTGCACTTACTGGTTCTGCATGAGTAGTAACCAGGTCCTTAAAGAATCTTGCTGAGTTTCCTCCATGTTTTATCTGTGGAAATGAATCATTCCTCTGAACATGCATTATAAGTAATACTTTGTAGATTGAACATGCCTGCATGAATTCTCCCTCATGTTTCAGTGTAACACCAATCCGCAATTTCATTTGCACAGTGGCCAAGGTGCGTAAGCCAGACTTAAGTTTACATCTGAACTACAGCTAAGCATCATTCACAAGAGAGGAAAGGGGAAATAAACATGAACTAGAAGTAACATATATATTTTTCCATGCATGAATGGTACAAATGCTGCCACTTACTAATTTTTAAAAGAGATTTTTCCTAATTATTTTTTCTTTAGTTTTATTACAATACCTCTGAGCCTACTGTTAACTCTGCTTGATTTAAATAGAAACTATTATGAAGTTGTTATTATAGTAGTTTAGTCTGCAGGTTTTTTTCCAGGATTTTTACCTATGAAACTTTTCAGTCCAACTTGTTTTTCTTCATTCAGTGAATTTAAAATGAAGTAAACATAATTATATTATTCAAAGCTGAGCAGAGGGCTTTTAACTTTCATCTGTTTTCTGCAATCCGCTTTCAAGAGGGCTATTTTAAACCACCTTCTATATACAAAAAGGATGAACACAATTGGTAGCACACAATTCTTTGAATGTTTTCATGACCTCAGTATTAAAAATTCTAGCTTTATGGCAGGCTGAATGTATCTTTTGTGGTTCTGAATGGTATTGCTTCCTATAGACAAGACTTGTTTTCATCAGGTCCCAAATGAGTAAATTTATTCTATGTTACGAGTAACTAAAAAATTCTACTGGCAATTATGTTTAATATTCTGCTAAAAAGCCAGTTCATTCAGCCACTTAGAATGTAGCTACCGATGCATAATGTGACAGATTTCTCCCAGATACGCAAATTCCTTCACGTTAGCTGAGGGTTTGATTTGCATAACCAAGACATTGTTATTTCTCAGTAACCATACTCTAAATATGCAAATTTTGTACTTTATTATAATTCTTCTGCCTTGATTGGCTTCTTTACTCAGAATTTCCAAGCTCTTTGCCAGCAATAAACATACCACCTTCTTTTCCTGTTCTCATCAGCTGAAGCAAAAACCTCCAAGCTAAAAATAAAGGGGTAAAGTTTGAGAATGCTGGAAGCTCTGCAAACATAAATACTACCAAGCTGCTTAAAAGAAAAATAGTCTAAAAGAAAAGCTGTGTGTATGGGTCTATGTGTATGTGTGTGTGTGTGTACGCGCACGTGTGCATGTAGGTGAAGGAGCAGATCTTTCCATTCAGTTCTTCGCCTCTTCCAGTCTCATTGCCCTGAATCTCACTCTTTGGATAATAACAAAGATAAATCTTTCCCAAATTTGTTTATGTTCTGGATTTTATCCTGCAGCTTTTAATTAGTCACTAGGGTGATTTTGCCCTAAGAAAACATTTCAGGTTAAGATTTTATTTTTTCTCACTAAAGGAATATCAGCTTTGCTAACTCAGTCTTATTTTAAAGCCTAGTGTTAATAAATTCATACATACCTCCAATCTAATAATAAGCTGTTTCATCCATTAATTAAGGAAGACAGGAAATTAGATATGGAAAAATATGCATAAATATATAGGAAAATAATATTTGATATCAAATGGATAACAATATAATACCATGTGCTGAATGACAAAACCCTATAAAATTCCTTATCTTGCATATAATAGCTAATGGCATTTACTGTTAGATTAAAAGTAGAAAGGACTCATAAATTTAATTTTACCTGTTGTAGACCTTTTTGTCCACTGATTTCTGCAAAAAGTGTATGTCTTACTCTTCCTCTTGGTTTTAGGGTGTGTTTTTACACTAAATAGCATGTAAAGGGAATCTATTTTCTTTTATATATCCTCTTCAAAAAATAAACCCATGCATAAAATGGTATATAGCTGAATAATGAGAGAAAAGGTTTGATGTCAGATGTCAGATGAGCTGAAGGCAAGATTGCTCCTGTACAACATGACAAGCATTTTTAACAGGGTTCAATGGGGAACAAGAGACTTAAAAATTAATAAATGGAATACATGACATTTTAATTGTATGCTGTATTTCTTATCACTAGTTAAATATAACTCAGTGTGGCTTTTTTGGTGAGAAAAATATGCAACCTTCTGCTCATAAAGATGATTAAGGAGAACTGACCTACAGATCACATCTCCTAAGTTAGTGTCTTCACGTCATACAAAACATAAAGAGCCTTAAATTTTATTCCATACAATCTGATTAAACACATTATGCTTCATTATATGAGGCTTAGTTGGCAAAAATACGCTACTTCGTTATGGAGACAGACCATGAAATTTGTTTTTGAAGCAAGGTCTCAAAGTGAGTGACTTTGAGTTAAATTCATATTTTCAGTTCTTTCTCAAGTACATATTTATTTAAAAGACCTTCGAAACTGGCTTGTGTCTGGAAGAAAAGGTGGACGGAATTGTCCAAACCTAATTCATGTTCTGAATTGTCTTATGCTGTCTTTTATTTTTTAAACTTCAGTGAAAAGGATTGATGAACAACTCTAATGAATTAACTGTGTTCACATGCAGTGCTTACCTTAAACCAATTCTGGCCAATAATTAATCAAAATGCAGCTCAGGTTTGGTGGGGGTTTTTTGTTTTGTTTGGGGGCAGGGGTTGCACTTCTGTGCACGACCTGTTTCTTATCAATTGCATGGTTTGGTCAAAGGGAACCAAATTTTGATCATGTACTTTGAAAAAGAATTGAAGAATAAATTCACAAATGCATTCATCTGATTTCATAATTGCTTCACTGGAATTCTACTAGTCTAAAGTAATGGAAATAAGAGTAGAATACAGTCTTTAACTGGGTAGATAAGATTAGTTATTTGTATTATAATAGTTTGAAATGTTGCTGCTTCTGTCTAAAGTACACTGACATTAAATGACACAAAATTCTGTAGTTCCTCAGAATAGTTGGAGCATCTAGGTAAAGTGATTAACATGCCCTGTTACACCACTCATATCTTTACTGATCATAGCCTTTCTTTCGACCCATAAATTCTGGATTTCAAATGTCAAATAGCAGCAGAATCCTGTCAGAACTTTCTATGTTAAAAAGTTCCTACAAAGCAACAAGTTTTCGGGTTTTTTAGGAGCTTTTTCTTTTTTTCATCTTAGGTGAAAATAATATTTATGATAAAAATCAGAACACATACTTAACAGAATATTTCTGCAATTCTGTTCTTGTGAATTTTTGTTCTTTTGCTGTTTTTCACTGGACGAATGGTTTTCACTGACACTTTCCTTAGAGTAGCACTTACATTTCAGGGAATCTATAGTAGCTGGAGAATTTCGGTGCTTGTTTTCCTTTGCCTTTGGAAGTGAAAGAGTTGCAACCACTATAATCCATTGAGGGGTTTCTTCTGGGTCATAATAAATGTAAATAATAATAATGCAATTATTTTAAGGATACACAGTACAAGCAATAGAGGTAAAATTTAGCAAACTGCTTTTATTTTATATGTCAAACCTATAATAATAAGAAATTTCTCAGAA
>VZTV01104481.1:18407-33414 GCA_013400875.1 Anhinga rufa | reverse complement strand
TGGGAAATGCCTATCTGACAAGAGTCCTGACTGGTAGAGGATGAGTCACAAAATTCCATTTTGAGTAGTATACATGTCCAGAAGCAGAAGAGGTAACCTCCATCCTCCCGTCTTTAATTTTGAGCTCTAATATAGACATATTATCCCCACAGTTACAAGAGAACAGCAATGTGAAGGATGATTTGGCGGTAGAGGTCTTTGCCTGAGTGATGATAATAATATTTTGCTAGGAGATAACACGGTTATTCCTTTTCCTTCACTGCGGCAAAGGCATGTGTTATTACTGAAAGTGTGGAGTTAAATGCCCAAAGTGAGGAAGTGTGTAGCAAAAAGCACTCTGAAGTTTCTGGCTCTTCAGGGGTCAGATCTTAGAAGCCAAAACTCAGGTCCAATAAAGGGAATTAAGAATCTCAATACTAATGAACTATTGTGGGATACAACAGTCAGCTCCAGGGGTCCTGCTGTCCTAGGGCATCAAAGGATGTTAGAAAGCTACTGCTTTAGTTTGTCCTCCTATTAGGAGAAGGATATCTTTGCATTGACAGTACACTCTTTTGATATTTTGATTAAAATTTATGAAGTTCTGTAATCATCTGTCCTTGCCATTCATTGCCATTATGATCCCTAAATGCTCTCTTCTGTGATTTTCCCCTTCTGAAAGGTTTCTGTGGTATTCAGATCATCTCTGTCTGACAAAGTGGGAGGACAGAACATTTGTGAAGGCACTCTAGTTCCTAATTGGAGTGATGGTCGCATAAAGGGCTCTGGAAACAATACGTTCTGCTTAGGAATGAGGCCAAGAACCGCTGCCGTGCCCTTCATCATAGTGTCAGCAAAGTCATGAATAGCTCAACGGTTATGAAGAGTAAACAACCTGGCTCATCAAGGCTCTTCTCTCATCGTGACAGTTGAGCATTTCTTACTGTGGTGATTTTTCCAATTATTGTCCTGATAAGATCATTCAGCACCACACTGGTTTTCACTTTCTTTCTGGAGGTGGAATAAGTTCTTGATGGTCAAATGCAAGCTTTACCACAATTTCAGACCATAGGTCTTGCTGGAGGTCAGGCAATACTTGGGACACTGAGGCTAGACCCCATCTGAGCCCTGTGCAAGTGTCATGCAGGACCCACCGCTTGCCAGCTATTTCTCTTCCTCTTTCAAAGAAGCAGCTGTTAAAGTCTTTCTAACCGCCTTTCCCTGCCTCCTTGGAAACTCTCACCTTTAAGGAAGACTTTTGAGAAGATTGTAGCAAAATAATTGGATCAGTTTTGTCTGCTTGGGTTCTTACTGACACTGAAAGGTTAACCTGACAGCTAGGCAGTAGGTAAACTTGAGTGGTGAAACCAAGCTGCTCTTGTATGCTGAACTCTTCTTCTGTCAGCATGGCATTTTTGGCCAGCAGTGTAGAAGTCTGTTCTGAGATCTAAACATCAGATTGGACACCCCACCCCCAGCTATTGCCACAGCAAACATGATCAGCTAAGGGCAGCAAAGCCTGGTGTTGGTTGTGTAGACACAGGTATTAGAGGTGGCTGATGGACTTGCCAGTGGGGCTGGCAGGAGACCCAGGAGAGGCTGGCTAGTTTTGTAGCTCAGTTGAGGATTTTTACCTGGTCTCTTTTCTTGCTTAGGTGGGACTATCTAGGGTGCACTGAATAGGTTTTGGGCTTTTGCAGTATCTAACTGTTATCTGTGCATGCAAGCATGCTGCATCTTTTTCCTTTACCTAGAGACCCTGTCATTAATCAGACCTTGCCTTGATTACTCATATATTTGTTCCCTTAAAAACAGACATTCTGTATGAGGATCACTCTTCTAATTATCCGGGTTTGTGAAGAGTATGTGATGTGCTGGCCTACCTATTAAAATTTCATGCAGAAAGTACGGCACTGGCTGTTGGCAGGGCAGTTTGAAAAGCTGAAGGATGGTGGTGTGTGGTCAAGACTTCAGCTACACAAGAGTTCTGGTCTTTTGGCTGGTGGCTGAGGAAACCTGAAGTATTTGGTCAGACTGCTTTAATGGGGTACAACTGGGCAACAGGACACTTTTCATCAGGAAATGTTGGCATGGGAGTTTTCCCCTAGATCTGGCAGCACCCTCCTTCAGTTGTCTGAAGTCTCCCAATCTACCAGTGTAACATGGATGGTCTGGGCATGCCTCGAAGACCTGGGGGACAGAGGGAGATTTAGCCTGAGAGAAGGCAGCTCTTTGAGACCTTTGAGGAGGAGCAGGTAGGGTTACAGATAGCAGTGGGTATAGTCCTGAGGCTGTCCTGTTAGGAGAGAAACATTTTCAAAATCAGCTGCCTCACTTCAGGCTTCAAAACCATTAACTGTAGTTATCTATTTATTAGACTTTGTAATGACTTTTACATTTATATATTGGGTTTATAGAAAATTTTCTCCAATAGTATGTATCTCCAGAGCTGCTGAGACTTCGTGCCTGCCCCTTTTTTACTTTGCTCTGTATCATTTAACTGCATCACTGCCTGTTATTTTCTCTTAGTCTTCATAAACAGTTATTTCAGTGGCTTTCACTTTACTTTGGTCTCACATTTCCATCACTCTTCACTATTTTTGCCTGAAGAATCAACCATCCTCTCTTGAAACTCTCCAAATTCAATGTATCTCATCTAGCATAGCCTGAATGATCTTGCACGTGGGAAACAAGGACAAAAAGTACCAGTTCCTGTATTTAAAGAAGGATCCTTTTAAACCACATCGATCTAAAATCAAAGATAAATTAAACCTTGACATTCTTGTTAACTGTTTTTTTTTTTTCAGACCCCATTTAGATTTCTTATTTACATAAATCCAATGATTTCATGGCTGTGAAACAAAGCAATGGGTAGTGCTGACACCGTGTGTTATTGAAATAGGTCTGCATGGATTATGTTTTGGGGAGTATTTCAGTCTGTGTATCCATTCAGACTTTGGCTTCTCTGCAAGACTTAGAAGATCCCAAATGTTGGTTCTGCACACATAATAACTTATTCATAACTTCTTTATATGCCGCTGCTCTTCCTCATAAATATACTAATAAAACTCATTATAGAAATCAAAGCCAGCTAATACAATATATCTGATGGACAGCTGTCTCTGGATGCATGAATTATAATTACATGAAGCAAGATGGTCTTATTATGCCAGGATATCTTTCTCTGAATAAATGTCTGTTACTGGTGTGTAATCCTTTGACTCAGGCCAGATGATAGGAACTTGCCCAAACAACTTCCATACAGTATTACTATTGAGCTGTGCTTTCACTTTGTACAATTACAATTAGATAAGTGATGCTGGAAGTTGTGTCTTTGAGCAATGGTGGCCTAAGCAAGGTTGAGGGCTGGGGGGAACAAGAAGCATTCATCATCTGAACAGGTCTTACAACTCTAGCCTGCTTTCAGGCTATAACTTAATGCCATACACTGATTTAGATGTAGCACTTGTCAGCCAAGAAGAAGACTATAAGACACAGACATTCTAGGACTTGACCCATACTTTATTGTGAATACGTGATTGAACTCTGAGCTGACAGACAGAGACAGCCATTAGTGTGGGAAAGAGAATTTGTTCTGCCATGTAAGATTTCAAAATATCTTAAACTCTGTTCTGTAATTTAACCTTAGGACTCTCTTAGCAAATTTCTCAGTAGTATTTGATAAGCTGACTGATTTCTCCAAACTTATTTTCCCCCACTTTGCTTCTGTACTTTGCTAATAAAAATGGCAGCATCTATTTTTGAAACATCTCTTGGGACTCTCTCTTCATGACTGTCTTTATTTTAAGGGATTTCTCTCCTTACATCTCCAATATTCATATTAACCAGAACAAACTGATACTGAATGCAGAAGTCACAAACCTTTAATGGGTCCCTTTGTTTTAAATTTGAGACAAGTTAAGGCATTTGCATGACAGTGATGGAATACTGGGTATCTGCTTAGTCTGAGCTGCAAGGGCAAGGACTAGAAAAGGGCAGACTATCCGTGGATATTTGCATTTCTTTCCCTGAAAGAGTTCTGATCCTTCTCCAAGAAGCTGAATTAACAGTGGGTAATGCTGACATGAGAGACCTGGAAGAAGAGTTTGTGTCCTCAAGAAATTTAGAGAAACCTACAAATAGGAAACTTTCTCTGAAGAAAAGGAGTTTTCTTAGTGCTATGCCTGATCTATCAGACAAGGTGCAGCACATCATGTCAGTCTTTTCTCCTTCTGATCTGATGCACATAATAGAGTAACAGGGGATCACAGCTATTATAGGAAAGGACAAGAATAAATGAGAATGCGACATCTCTCCCTCTTTTACCCTGGAAAGTTGTCTTGTGTATCAGGCAGAATCAAGAATATCCAAAGGAGTCATGAAAAATCCAGAAAGTAAAACATAACAGGAGAAGAAAAAGCCTGTTTCCTGACTTTAAGGATGCATTAAAAAAACCCAACCACCCAAACACTTCTCCATTCCTTACGAGTAAAAGATGAATAGATCCGATTTATATTTAGTGATAATGAAGGCATCATATGCACAGGGAGAAGCCTGACTCTGTATTTATTATATGTAAGGTTTGATTTAAGCTACTTCTGCTTCACAAATGTACTTAATATCAATAAAAGCACTATTTACACTGATTTTTTAATTAAAGGAATTTAGTCATCTTTTATGCTTGCAGTTTGCCTGCAAGCAGATTTTTTTCCCTTCAAATTTGTTCTGTCAAAATGGTTAGACAAATTGTTTCTGCAAACATATTTGAATTATGGATTATTTGTCAGTTGTCCATAGAAAGATATTTGCTGTAGCTAGCTAAAAGTTAGGGATATACCTAAACTTGTCTTCTGAGCATCTTCTGTTATCAAAGAGAGAGAAACTGGTGTCTCAAAAAGATGCTTCATCCTATGAGGATGAGGAAGGAGTGAATTGCCTTACGTTGTACCTATCTTTTTCTATTCCTTATGGAAAATCCCTTGCAGACCTAGAGCTTAAAATTTAGTTTGGTTAAAGATATCTGAGATGTTTTGTGACTGGTTGTATTAATTCAGATGCCAGTTTTGGTTCTCAACACGCTGATGTGGTATTTATGAACTGTTGCTGCTTCTGTCCCTAACAAATTTCAACTTTTGACTAACTTGTTTTCAACTTTAGGGAAAAATACACTATTTGTGAGCACTTTTATGAAAACATCCTAGGAAGTGTGGGTTGTGGAAAGGAAAGATAATAAAACAAATTCTGGTCTGGTTTCTAGTTTGGTGCTAGGTTTATGAATACAGTCTTATGTAATTCAGCAAATCAAAGGTAATGTGATTTTGTCACTGAAGGACAGCAGCGCGATACACCGATGCAGGGGACAACGTGGGAAGTTAGGTCTTGCAATGATTTACAAAAGGGAAAAGAAAAAAGGAAGAGAAACCTCAGAAAGCTGTCTGATGCTGGAAGCATTTATTGATACTCAGCAAGCACATTATTTTTCTTTGAAAAATTAGAAATAATCCAAGTTATAGTGATGAGTGAAAGGAGATCACTGGAAATTGTGTGGATTGTTTTCTGGGAGGACCAAGACTAAAACTGGTGAGCACACAAAGCCCGGCAGTCATTGAGAGCCAGGAGGAATGAAACGAGGACGGTTTCTCTGCCTGGCAGCCAGGGGCCACCCGTGTCCTCCAGAGCACCCCACTCCTGCAGGGCTCCCTCTCCCTTGCAGGGGGGCTCATCCATAGGATGGAGGGTGAGGGACTGGGCTGACAGCTGTGATACCTCGGGACATCTTTGCCAGCATCCTCGTTTGTGCAGAGGACGTAGCTGAGCTGCTGTTTCCAGGATCGTTATGTAAAGCACCGAAAAAGAGAAAGTGTTTTACATGCTTTTAAACACAGGGACTGCTGATACTGTCACTGCCTGGGTTTGCCTACAAACAACGCATCCAGCTGAGTAATTTATTCTCAGTGTATAATCTTTGACGGCTGAAGAGCACAAAAGCTGTTCAATACGTTTGGAAATGATTGCAGCTACAAGGTGCGAGAGCTGTATTTAATATCTGTTTTGAAACCAATACTGGAGACACCTGATAAACTGCCAGAAGATGGGGTTTGTAACACACGAAGCTAAAATTTGAAGGACTAACAAACACTGAAGCCACTCATAGGGGAATATAAAATGCTGTGGTGTTTGGACTCAATTTATTTTGCCCTTATAAAATGCAGTTGTCTGAGTTGTTTAAATCTCGTGGGTCAACAGGTGTAGACTGAAAATTTCACAAGAGTGGGCAGTTTTGAGCAGATCCTCCTTCAGGTTGTATTGCGGAGCATGGGGCTCCTGTGCCCTGATTATCCCACTGTGAGCAGGAGCATGAAACAGCAAACGGGCAAAGACAATGGCAAACAAGGAACCAAACTTTTTCAAGCCTCAGAATAAGCTGTGTTTGGTTACAGTTGAAGCCTTGGTCAGTGTTGCCAAGAGTCCTTGTTGTCTTATTCACTATCTCTTTTTGGAAACAGGGAGAGAACAGCTTAAAATGATAATATTTAAAAAGGGTATCAATACACAAAAAAAAGCTTAATAAATGCAATTTCCACAGTCACCTTTGCATTGATAGGGTGGGCATTGCAACAAGCATAAGACCAGAAATAAAAAAATAACTAATTGCTTGATATGGGAAAAAGGTAGATTAAATTTCTTATAAATATGTAGCTACAGTATCTGTATGGTCTTAAAGCTTGGTGGTGCTGTCTTACAAGGTCCATTAGCACAATACACAGGGCTGGAGAATTAACCCTGTAACAGGCAGCCTTGGGTGGCAAAGACAAAGCCTTTCTGCAAATCAGGTCTGACAGACTGAATTGCTTGAACAGCCTGAATTTGGGGGCATTTTTTCCCCTTCAGAAAGCCAGGCTTGTTGCTCCTGGGCCTAATGGGATATGACGAGGCTTGTACCCCAGGTACCCCAGGTACCTGGTGAGATGCGGGGCTGCCCTCGGTTCCCCTGGCCCTGGGGGATAGGGACCCCTGTGAGGGGGAAATCTCTCTTGCTTTCCTTCATCTGTGAAATGGCAACGCATGTATTTTCTTATCGATCCCCAGGCTTTTGTGAGTCTTCTCAGTGAAATGCATCAGGGTGTCTGGGAGAAGGAGTAGAGTTCCAATCTTCATTTACCCTAAGGCTGTCCACCATGGCCAGGCGGGTGCTGTGAGGGCTGGGGGTGGTCCAGAATCATCCAATGCTGAAATGTCATTGCAGCAGGGGTTACTGGGAACCATGCAGCCACCTCTGAAACCACAACATTGTGGTTTTTACAGTGACAATCTTGAGCAGCAGAAAGGAAAGACATAGTGAGGAAGTTTGCTATCAAACTAGAGCTTGAGCTTGACCCAAAGCACTCTGAAGTAAAGGAGAGGCTCACCCAGCAATGGGCAGAAGCTACAGAAAACCAAAAGATGAGGATAGATACAAGATTTTGATAGGTGAGGAAACAAATGGATCTTTATCTCAGCTATCAGTTGTATTGCTCCAAAGATTAATGAGGGCAAGGGTTTAAGAGTGTTGATTTATAGCTGATAAGAAAACCCTGAATGTACAGATGGGTATCTATAAGTTGAAGGCAATTATTTTATTGTGGTGAAAATGAGAAGTGAGACTTCCATTGTTGCAGCACAGTCTAGGCAATAGTCAATTGCCTTGGGAAGAATATTTATGGCACTAATGTAGACTTGGCAAGCACTGTCCTGCACGTGAAATTGGCTATACAGCAGTGTGTTTGATCTCCAGCCTGGTAGTGCTGACATGTGCAAACAGGGGCAAGACTTCTCCAGATGAAGTATCATCTAATCCTGTAACCAGGGACTACCTCTGCCAGACAAATTCACCTTAAACCAGTCCCACCAACACCTTCACCCATGTGTCAGTCCAAGCCGTGCTCCTGTTGGCATCCATAGGAGACTATTCATAAAATTCACCATGCGTACAAGCACTTGTAACATCCTCTATTAGTATGAACAGCTGGAAAATTCAGACAGAAGAAGCAAGTGGGTGATGGGCAAGAGGAAAAATGAAATTATGATAGCAAGCAGACAGCTGCGAAGACTAGCAATGGGCCCAGCTGATGGTATTGCAACCAGAATTTTTAAAATGTGTAATAAGGGGTAAATAAGCTGATAAATAAAATCAACTTTGGAAGGCCACATGGGAAAGATGCACAGTCTTGATTACCTAATTACGGAAGGAATATTACAGAAATGGAAATAGTACAACAAAGTCCCATAATGACTTCGAGATTGGAGGCTCCAAAATGGTTAGTGAAACTAGGTCTGTATCCCTCGCAAAGAGAAAAGATTAAGAGGGGACCTCGCTGAGCTGCAGAGGGCTCTGGGGTGAACCGCAGGGAGCAGTGCTGCAGTTATTAGAGCTAATGTCAAATATGAGGATGAGGGACACGGCTCCAGTGAGGTCTTGCACTGTACAAATGTAA
The DNA here is from genome assembly GCA_013400875.1 of Anhinga rufa. Lineage (NCBI taxonomy): Eukaryota > Metazoa > Chordata > Aves > Suliformes > Anhingidae > Anhinga > Anhinga rufa. The sequence goes on along the minus strand of VZTV01104481.1, from coordinate 24,961 downwards.
TACGTTTTTTTTTTCCAGAGGGTATATATTATAAGCTACCAGATGCTGCTCTAGAAGCGACCGATCTGACCAGATTTCAAATAGAGCAAGAAGCATATGGAGAGAGAGGGGGAGAAAAACAGTATATTATGGAGAACAACTGTTAACCGGAGGAGAGGGTAGGCCTAGCTGGGCTTCCTGGCCTCCTGCCATCTTAAGATTTTCTTATGTCCCTGTGTAATCTTCTGACTTTTGATTTAGATGTTTCCTAAAAATGTGGCCCAGTGGTTGGTACATACTAGGCATTAGCCCAAGAAAAGAATAAAAAAAAAAAGTACTGTATCTCATTAAAGAATTTTTAAAGGGAGACTTTGAGGCGCCATTTGCTTCTTGTTACTCATCTTTGCAAATGTCTCTTGTCTTCCCAGGCTCTGTCCTGATGTGTTAGCGTTAGCAGCCTGTGGATTTCTGAGCCGCGCTGAAATGGGAACTCAGAAAGGCCAACCTAAGTAGATCGAGCAGAGACAACAGTGTAAAGCAAAGGAGGAAGACAAAAAATAAGATCAAGTGAAGTAAATGATACAAGATATTTACATGCACATAAACAGTATCAGGTGAAAAAATGTTGGCTGGTAATGGCTTTTCAGGCTACTATTGGGAATAAGGATCACGCCTATATTTGAAATATTTACGGTTCAATTAACAGCGTTTGTTTCCGTAAAATATTTTAAAAGAGAACAGAATTTATCTTTAATTATTTTTCATTTTCTTCAACAAAAGATTCCAATATAGATATTGCTGTAGGCACAGGGAGCACCGCACACCAGGAAGTGGATTTCGTAAACAATTTCTCAAAGCACTACAAAGTTTAAATATTAATTTGGCCATAATTGCCAGGGAAGCAATTAAAAATGCTACAAAGCTGACTTTCTCCCTCCTTTACTTTCTCCTCCCTTTTCATTTAACCACAGTATAGAAAGTAGATGTAAAACAATAGGACCCTGAGCTGTACGGCGTTCTAAGCCTAGCTTGCCTTAAAGCTACAATATGGATTTAATTTATATGCAAATGTAAGCAATAAAAAGCCAGACACTGTAGAAATTATAGTATTTTTCATAGATGCTTCAGCACTGGCACACAAGCCACCACTGATTTCAAACAAGGAGCTAATTATTACTGGTCACTAAGCTACCTTTTTCTTTTAATATCTCTCTCTTTCTCTCTCCCCCCTCCCCTTTTTTTAACAGCGTGTAAATTATTTTCTTGAGCAGGGAGTGGGGGGAGAGAGAGAAAGGAACTCGAATATTGGGGATGAGTGAATGAAAACAGCCAGAAATATCTCCTGTGAGATTCAACATCAGGATAATTTCACAGTCTCGCTTTTTGACTGCTGTGTCCTGAAGCTGACCAGCACCATGCAAGGCTGATCAAAGGCCATCGGAAACATCAAGTAAGCCTAAATAGGGCTAAAGTATGCTAATAGAGAAGCTAAATGTACTTTAATCCTGTTATAATACAAGGTAACTTAGAGGCAGTGAAGGGCCTTGTTGCTTTTCCCTACTGGGTCCAGGACCCCTGCAAATCTTGAATAGAAGTTGCTTCCTATTCTTTGCCGGCCGGGGTATGGCTTTCTCAGATGCACACACAGTCCCCTCCTCCTCCGTTTACTAAGTGTCAACAGTCGGCTGAGCAAGACTTCTCCGCTCCTTAGATCAGCACCCTGTGACCTTCCACATTTAAGCACAGACCATTAAGCTAAGCTTTCCAGCTGTTGCCTGAATTATGAGGGATTTTTTTTTTTTTCAGAGGAGGGCAGAGCTTAGAGGAACACTAGGCAACAGTTTTATATTATGGACCCGCTGCCACCCAACTTGCTATGCAGAGCAATGTGCTTTCTGCAGGGCTGCGGCAGACGGGTGACGTTCGGTGAAAACAGGGGGCTGCTTTGAAGTGATTCAAACCCAGGGTTGTCCGGCTTCGGCATCATTGTGCTCACTCGGGGAATCGTAATCTAATTTTAGGAAGAGGAGGAAACAAAGTAAACGTGACTGAACTGCGCTGCACTGTACACGCTGGCTGGGACGGCATCTCCGGGAATATGCGTGCTTGCCGGGCAACTTTCTTTTTCATTTTCCTTCTTCTTTTTTAGACACTGATTTCAGTGCGTCCAACACAACAGAGGAAAAAAGGGTGGTAGTTCTGCCTGTGAAATGATATGCTTTGGTGGATGCCCCAAACCAACTACTGCTTGCAAACCCTAGATTAAAAAGAAGACTGATGTAATTTTAAAGCCAGCCAACTGCCTTAGTGGCTGTATCAGAAGATTAAAAACAAAGGTTTCATTGAAGCGCTACCTCCCACTGTGCAGCTGAAAGTCTTATGGCTGAGGCAAATGGTCCTAAATATCTTTCTGTTAAGTACAAATTACATACTGGATATATTAAGTTGTAATGGTGCATTTTCAAGAGTCACTTTGCTTGTGTGAGAGCATCAGTAAAGACTCAAAAAATGCTGACTGTATGGCACATGGAAACAAAAAGGAATCTGCCTTTCACAAAAAATGTTTTGTTCATATTAAATGCTTTTTCTTCCTCTGTCTCCCCCATCCCCCAACTAAGCCTGGAGTTTCAAATGCCAGAACCAGTATGTACAGTAAGTCTTTTTGAAATCCGTGGCAGAGAAATAGTATCCTGGCCTAGCAAACTATTATCTACACTTACATTCCTGAGCCTTACCCCTCTGTGTTAGTGCTGATAGGAGTGCTTTAGATCAGCTGAAATGTAACTGAATAAAGATGCTCCAGAAAATGTCTTTTTAATGTGGAATTATCTTTCATTTACATAGGCAACATCCCTTACCTCAGCACATGTGCTATAAGGCTTCACGTAATAGAAACATTCATATAAAACTTAATGATTAGCATTCATTCTGCTCCCAAATGATCAATAAAATGCTAAAGTTAATACAGAATGTGCAAAGGAGTCTATGAATGTACATAACCTTGCATTACTGTGTGGGATGTAGGTAAATAACATCTGTGGGAGCAGAAGAAGAAAGCAGTGCCACACTGGGGAAAGCGGGCAGTGGTACTGGTGCTGCTCCTGCCATCGGCTCCTTTCCCAGCTGGCCTTGGGACTTCTCCTTTTGTCGCACACGCACTGCCACATGTGCAAACACACATGTGCACAGGCACACACACACTGCTACAGCAGCTAAAAAAAAGGACTGAGCAGGAAAATACAAATAATAACCCTATCTATAACACCCTTTCTTTGCTTTATGTGTGCAGGACCACTTAGTAAATAGCGAGGTGATGCGGTTTTTCTATAGAAATAATTTGCAGCTACTAAATAAGACAGAAATAGTGTACGAGGGATCTATGGATAAAAGTTAAATTTAAGTAGTGGTACACTTTTGCTCAGGTACCTATACGTCCATCTTGTACAAATTGTTTGCAAGACCTTATTCCAGCAAATAAGTTGTGTAGGATTTGATAGGCTATGTTTGGGCGGTACAGAGTTAATATTAGAAAAATGTATTTGGCAGGGACATGCCTAGCTTTTGCTGAAATATTTCAGTTCTAATCTGGTCCTGCTTACCTCTGCTGGGAATAACTTTCTCATTTTTAGGTGTCTATCTACCCATCTATTCACCATCCAACAGTTATTTTGTTTGCCTGTCCTTCCCTTACCAGATTAACCGAATTGCAGTTGTGTTGTAATTATCCACAGATTTTGAAATGAAAAGCATTTGCAAGAGTCTCTTCAGTTCAGCTGTAATTTTCTGGATTTGTTTTTAATTAACAAAGGTCCTTCCCAACACATATGAAGCTTGCCGGAAATCTTTTTGTTCTTACAAATACCCACGCACTGTTTTCACTGCACAATACCTTTCCAAGTCTATTTCTCCACTGCTCTTTGAAAAATAAAAACTTAAAAAAAATTAAATTAACAACTGAGAGTGGATGATTTCAGTCCCTAAAAGCTCCAGCGACAGCCTTTGAAATTATTAGAAGGTTACTAGTTCAGAGACATTGAATGAAAAGATATGAGATTTCCCCCCTAAATTTCAATCTAAATTTAGGAGTTAATTTTTTTCAGGTGCTCATAATTTACAAGATAACGACCATTTGAGGTCAAATTTGACAGCTCAAATACATTTCTACTCAAGTCCAAATTTTAGTATTTATTTAGCTTCTAAAAGATCAGATTCTCTATTGCCATCACAAGAAAACACTATAGTACGGATACAAAGGAGCTATAAAAATAAGCCCAATGTCAGCCATACATTAACAGCAATGGTGAATTGACATAGATGATTTATTTTGCTGTTTCACGTTTTTATATTTTTTTATGTGATCTATGTTTATCATCAAACCCTCATTGTTTCTTCAAACATTTATAATTTTGTTAAGTTAGACAACTAACATTTGATGTAGTTGTTTCTGGACTCAGCAGTTGATGCCTCATTCCCATTTAGAGAATTAACGAAGGTTCTGGCAAGTGCAAAAGCCACTGGAAGGCAAGGTGCAGCCTTGTGGCAGCACAAGAGGTTATAAACACGACTGAGTGACAAGAATTGCTAGAGCATGTAGCAAGGCTAGGAAAATGACTCTGTCATTAGCTATCTGTTAAACTATATGTACTTTACTAACAGGGATGAGATAGATGCACTGCCCATGCAATCTAATCTATAGTTAATACATCCACAAAGCACACACTATGTGGGAGGTATCGTACTTATTGACTGCTAAGTTTTCCCCACAGTAAATGTTTTCATCTTGAAAAATCATTAACAATATAAAGAAGAGTTGAATGAGGTTGTGCCAAAAACCCCCTTTCCTACACTGTGAATTAGAGTGTGCAAGTCTGAGTTTTGTATTTGAAATCTTTGTCCCAGCAAAATTTCCTAGGCCAGTTTTGAGCTTATTTGGCTTTCCTGTCTCCAAGAAGACGAGGCTGATTTACACCATGGAAAGGTTGGCAATGCCTCCTCCTGTTCTCATACCAAGATTTGAGCAGACTCAACATGGCTGCAGAAATGCAGTTCTGCATGCTGAAATATATGTGATTTTATATGCTTTATTAAGACGGCCCTCTTCTGAAATTAAAAAAAGAAGGAAACCACCCGGTAACACTAATTGAGCTTGCTTCCCTGTGTTACGAGCTGGGAGTTGAGCTGCGATGTTTGCAATTTAGGTGGATGGCAAATTTTGGGAGGAAGTCACAGCTGATTTTCTGATTTTTCTGAATCATGCTTGGCCCCAGGTCTGAGATGAAGAAAAAGTCAATGTATGTTTGCCTGTGGAGTAGCTAATTAGAACAATTAATCTGAGAACCAGGACAAGCTGTGAGACTATGAGCTGATCCAGGCACGCCCTCTCCTAACTTAAATTTTGATCAATGTTTAAAACACCATGGAAAGGACTGGAAAGGACTGGGGCGATGTGGCCCGGCAGCTGAGATTCAGGTTTGCCATCCGTACCCCTGTTGCTGTGATGTGCGGTGAGACCTCGGGCAAAGCTTTTTCCTCTTGTCTCTGAAACAGGCCAATGATATTCACTGCCTTGTTGAGCTTTGTGGATATAAGAAGCATGTTGTGAATGAAAAGTTAAGTATGTTTCAAAGCCAGCCAAGACAAGAACTGCATTTTTCTTCCTAATATCTATTAGCTCAGAGCAACGGAAGAATCCCACTTGCCACCAGCTCCCTCGCCTTGTTTGGAGATGTGGAGCCAGCCTGATCATATCCACCAGATATTTGCTTTCAGGGTTGCATGAAAGTAGAGCAAAAGAAAGATCTTTTGTGAGGATGACATGCTTGGAAATATACTTGTCCAAAGCAAACAGCTCTTGTTCTTTCTTCAGCTAATTCACTGAAAGATATTATTTTAGTCAAGAAAATGGTATCAATTCTCCTCCTTTTAGGGACGATGGTGGCAGGTTTCCCATATTGATTTGTGGAAGGTATAATTTTGACAGGAGCATCTGGCTCCTTTGTAAGCTTCACAAGCAATTGTGTGGCAGTGGCTTTAGGTCGGCCTCTGGTTGAGCCATGTGGGCAGCCCTTTGACAAGTCTGCGTTGCTTTTCCTGCTCCACTTGGTTTTGTTTTGACTCTCTTTTGAGCTTCCTAAATACGCAGCCTTGCTCTGCAGATTCCACGGGACAGTTTCATTCATGGGTACTGACAAGGACTGTGGTTTTGCTGGGGCTCATGGATCCATTCTTACAGTGGTGCTGTGTATTACATTAGCCGACAGCTGCTTTCAGCATGTTTGGTTTTTTTTTTTTAGAAATCCTCTTAGAGAAGGGAGAAGAGTGATCTCTGGATAGAGGAGCTTTCAGTCTTCAGAATAAACCACGCCAGGTTGTTTGAGAATTTATAAACACTTGCAAGGCTCCCTGGTACAATAACACGTAGTGCGTTGCTTCTGCCCTCTTTAAACAGCCAATGCTTAGCTTTTATCTTCTAGGTATACTTACAGTTAAAAAAGTGCCTGAATTTCTTTTGTCACTTCCCTGGGTATTGAGTGTCTCAAAATGTGTTTTTAGCCTGATTTACATGGATGCAGTCA
>VZTV01104481.1:313-16892 GCA_013400875.1 Anhinga rufa | reverse complement strand
AGTCAATCCCTAAGCCTATTCACTTGCCTCAAGATGTGCTTCACAAGAGGAAGGAGTTGAAACCTATGGTGGGATCTCTGGGGTTGCAGTTAAGCCACCATAAAGCACTATGGCCAGAGGCAAAGTAAAAGCTAGATGAATGCCTCATATCTGCTATTGAACTATTTTGGTTAGAATCAGCTGGGAATATCATCTTCACCTTTGCAAAAACAGTAGCCATCCCAAATACAAAGCTACCAAGAAATCATGCTGGGCTAAAAAATATTCAGAATAAGTACAAGTCTCAGCAACAGAAAGAGCTCTCCTTGAGAAAACCTCAGGCACATTAACTGATCTCATATGGTCTTACATAAAGAGGTAATGACTGAAGTGGGCATGCTGGAGTTAGAGTTATGTGAGCGATGTCTGGCCAAGGGCTGCTTCTTGTGCTGCTATTGCATATGGTTTATATCTGGTAGAGCATGGCAATGCAGGAGAATCAGCTGAGGCATAATCTCCTTTAATCACATCCACTCTGCCTTGGTCACTGGCAGAGGTAGGAGTTGTGGGTGCACAAGATCGCCATGAATGTTTGCTGTCCTGGGACAAACAAGTGTGTCAGCTCTCAGGAGGCTGCATGTGAATCCATCTGGTACTGACCGTCTGATTTGGAGAGGCAAAAGATATATGGGACTTCAGTCACACTAGCTGAAAACCTTCAATGAGACACATGGGAATAAAGACAAGCACAGGGCAACATAAGCAAGAGGACATTAGATACGTCTAATAATTTCTGTAATGCATAAATTGCTTATGGTATGATTTCTGAAATACTAAGAATACAATGCATGTTTGTTATCTTCTATTTAGCAGCATTTATACAGATAAGAGCAATGTTTGTGTAGTAGGGCTTGAACAAAATCAGTTTAAGATGGAGAGACTGAAAGAAATGCAAAAACTTCTAGACCATTTCACAAACACAGCAGCATCTTTGTCCCACATAGCAAGACCAGGTATCAAACAACAAAGTAACACTTAGTACATAGTAATGACTTTTTTGATGCCACCGTTCACCATCATGATAAGATTAATGGATGCAAATAAACAGAACAGCTTGTGAAATGCCTGCTAGTGAAAGTGAGGGTGGAGGGGGCCCAAGCCAGATGACTTTGGCCACCAGGAAGATTCATAGTATCATTGATGACACTTGGAATTTGTTTCCAGACAGTTTATAGCCACCAAAGTACATGTAATTCAAGCCCTTAATTAATCTAAGTTAATCATGTTGCAAAACAGTAAGTTGAGTCTTGACATTTGTAATGAAATTTGTCCTCTCTCTGAACTCAAGAAGCAATTCTCTGACGTTTTTGTATTACAGCCAGCTTTGAGATAGATACCTGGTTGGTATAGAATACTGAATATCCAGGACATCCTAAACTTACATTAATGGTGAACTGGATAATTTAATTTTCTTCTGTAGGTGTGTAACTCTGTCCATCTTGATAAAGTTTTGCCAGTAATACTGGTTAGAAACCCAGTACAGACAACTGCTCAGTTCCAACAGCAGTGTCCAGGTCAGTATCAGTTAGACTTGTTCAAAATACATCTAATTAAAATAATAGTAGGCTTCCAGGGATAATGAGCTATATTTTGCATGACCCTAAGTTTACTAAGAAAGTTAATGCCATAGCTGTGTTAGTAATGAGGAGGTTTTGTAAGAATGCTGTATTGTAAATAACCCCATGATTTATATTTTAACTGGACATACAGGCAGCTCGGTCTTGGGAGAAATGCTCATGAATTAGTCTTTGTGCAATTATTTCTGAAATTTTGTATTCTTTGCATAAAGCTCACAAATTCATGACCTTTTTCTCTAATAATTTCATGCCACCCACACCATTACCAGAACAGAACAGAAGCATTACCAGAAACATCACTTTAATTTATACAACACAGTATGAGTTCTCTCTATATCACTAAAAGAGTATACAAAGGGAAAAAATACCAAAAGTATTATGAATGGATCAGAGAAAAGACTGACAGTCCCCCCAACCCCAAATGTCTCAGATCTTGCTACTAACCTGACCATAAGCATTTCAATATAACATTTTAAAAAAAAGCTGCAGCCTTAAATGTTTCTTTGGCTTTCATTAATTTCCAGCATACCCCAAATAACACATCATTTTATTTCCACCATAAAGCACCCTAAAGTCTGAGCTTGTTTTTATCTTCCAAAACTGCCAAAGATGCTTTGAAGCATTAATTTTGTAACCATGACTGACCCTTTTTTCAATTATGTCATAAGAAAAACTTCTGAGAGCACTTCAAAAATGTCTTCAGACTTTTTAGATGCTCTTTGAGCCTACAAGACCCAGCCAAGAACAGTCTCACACTCGCAGCGTATGTCAGCAACTTTATTTTGCATTAAGATTTTTACCAGTCAGCCAGACTGGTAAGTGAAAATGTGCTGCTTTGCATGCATGAACATAGACATGACTTTTAGCAAATCTGAGATCACTCTTGCCAATAGCCCCGTTAAATTGTTTTTATCAGTCTGGTTGACTGGAATGTTTGAGTATTTACAATAGACTCAAGAGTATTAGGCTGAAAGTCTTTCTAATGTACTACCAAATTAGACATGGCTAAAGAGTTGCATAGCAATTTTCAGCTGCTTCCTCCAAAATAAAAAATTAAAAATTGAAGTGTGATGAGAAAAATATTTAAAAATATATTTTAATTCAGAATCTTCAGGATTTTCCTCTCCTTTTTACTTCCTGTCAGTGTTCTGAGAAAATAGACAGAGAAGCAAGTGATAAGTCATGTGGAGCCCTGTGCTCATCTTAAATCTACTCCTTTCTTTGGAGGTTAAGCCGCTTTCAGTAACCTAGTACTTATCGAGGAACAAGAGCATGTAGCTGGACTATTCCTGTGGCTTGCTGCTGTGCTGCAGTGGTGGCTTGTTCATACGCCCATCCATGCCCTTAGTGCTGAAGGCACACGTCTGGTCCAGTGCACTGTTCGTCATTTATTCTCACATAACAGGATGGTTCCCAGAAGCAACAGAAGAAAAAGCTAAATGGGAATGGGGAAAACAAGTAAACAAGTGCATAAATTTCTTAGGGAAAAAACCCCAGCATTTAAACAGGAAAATATAAAGGATGGGTAAATAGCACATTGCACGTGATTGAAACTGGAGGAACAGAGGAGCAACCAGGTGAACAGATTGGTCAAACGATGCAAGAAAAGACTGTCTCAGGAATGGGGTTTGACCTCTGGGATTTGTTGGGTTTACTCTGAGGGCTTGTCTACACAAGACAGTTGGAAATTAAGAAAAGGTCTAACTAGAAAGCTGAGGAGTTATTTGGGATTCACTGCATATATATATATATATATATACACATACACACAAATACATATGATCCCTTTCTGGAATAAGAAATCTCTTTTTTTCTTCAGGTTAGGGTATAACCTGGTGAAAAAGCCATCTCATTTTAGCCCAGGACAAATGGCACGCTACTGTTCCACAATATCTCCATTTGCACCCTCAGGTGCACAGAGGTAAATCTGGTCTGCAGCTGGGGCAGCGGTGGCTGGTCACACTGTAGGTGGCACAGCTACACATGGTCTCCATTACCTCACCTAAGATGCTGCTGCAATAAGTAGCGTAAATTAAAGTAGCTTTTAATCTCCTCTTCTCTCTTTGTTCCATCTAAGTTGTACCCTTGAGCCCTGACTGACACTTGGGAAACGTCAGCAGTAGGGTTGCAACCTTAGCTATGGACTGGGATGAGGGCTTGGAAGAAGGGTACTCCCCAGAAGACTGAATAGCCTTGCTGTAACAATATTAAACCTCCTGGTCATATTGGGCACTTGACTGGGCACTTGATTTGTTGGTAGTTTGAGGAGAGAGGAGGAAGGATCATGTCTACTTTTGAGTAATACCTGGCCATGGGCCAGTTCCTTGGAACTTGGCAGGAGTAGTCCAGCCTCTGACCAATTGAGTCTTGCAGCCATTTATCACAGCAATTGCATTCTGAGCCCAGATCAGCGGCGAAATAGAGAGCTTTTAGGAGGGTTGCACTTGTGCAGCAAGCGGTGTCTGTGCAGGAGGCCATGGGCATCTCAGGCAGCTCTTCACACAGAAGTGTTGCACCACTGTTGCAGCTTGCATCAGCTTGCAATTAGCTTGCATGTAAAATTTGACTCATCAATACCGCTTAGCTTGAGATCTGGCATGGCAGGACACTCTTTTCTTAGTCCTCTTTGCAGAGACTGCTTGGGAAGTGCTTGAGCCAGAGCTCCTGCGGTGGAAGGATGGGAGCTTTTCCCTATTTTCTATGGAGTCGGGAATTTTCTCTGTTGGACAGCTGAGTGTTGGGGCTTGCTAATGGACAGAGCACTGTGCTCTGCCACCGAGCCTCCCATTGATGTGGTGGGTGGGGGAAGATGCGTGTAGGAGTTGCCTGGTATTTTTGTGCTGCAGGTGGTGCTTCAGTCTGGGCGGTGTTTGCTGCCTGTTTGTTTCCTGGCTTGTTCTTTTGTGTACATCAAATCTTCATGAAAGGGTGCAGTGCTCTCAAGTAGAGCAAGCAAAAGAAACATAAACATATACATACAAGTTGAAAGAAATATGGGCATGTACTGAGGCCTGAAGCCACCAGGGTTTTGCTCCGCTGGTTTGCTCTTCTGGGGGAAGAGGCATCTCCAGAGAGACAAGAAGACATCCCCAGTCCCACCACAGCCCTCAGCCCCATGGCTCCCTCCCCTTCTGCACCCTCCATCCGTGTCAGCAGGCAGATGCTGCAGCACACACCAGGCTTCCTAAATCCAGTCCAACACTAGCCATGGGGTCTGAATTCTGCAGACCTCATCCAAATCCAGCACTGGAGCTTTCTCCATTGTTTTTACCAGCGTTTTAGCAAGAACTAAAGCCAAGCGATCCTCTAGGTGACATCACCCCACATATGCTGCTCGTTGAGATGGTTGTGAGCCAGAATATGATATAGATTGATTTAGATATGCTTTGGGTAAATACAAGTCATCAACCTCAATACAGGAGAGCCTGGATGAAATTTTATGGCCTGACTTGTGCTGGAGGTGGGACCAGATGACCTAATGGTTCCTTCTGCCTTTAAAATCCACACACGCAGCAAAAAAAGCTTACACTATTCTTGACAATCTTACATTTTTCATTCAGTTGTGCTGGCACTGTGGGTGTCTGTGTTACAGAGATGGTGGGAGACTCTGCCCTGAAGGATGCATGTACTTGTAGAAACTCAATTTTGGACTCTGCTGGCTTTAGAAGTTTACAGAATTTTATTTTTCTTCCAGTTTATTGATGCAAATATCTGCAACAGCCATGCTGAGCTCATCCAGTCCAAGGGTAGGGGCAGCCTCACGCAACTCATCTGTCTGGTCTTAACTGACCTAATAGCTTTTTTTGCTAACTTGCAGCAGTGAAAAATAGAAATTAAAAAAAAGACCCCCAAACTGCAAGATACGTCTGAATAATGAATAAATCTGCTGAAATGGTGATCTGTTCATGGAAGAGCCATGAGCAGAAAAACAAGCTAAATTAGTCAGATGATTTATTCATTGTGAATGATTCACTCCATTGCTGGCTGTGTCCTCCACAGGCTGTAGAAGCTAATAGATGAATTGATAGAGGAAGGGTGGGATCGATAGAGAGCAACCTCTCCTTTCTCTCCAAGGAAAATAGGTCACCTGTCCCTGCTATGCTGCTCTCTGGGCACAGGACACATCTCAATAGACTGAGCATTAATTTTCAGCTAATGAAGTTTGGTTTTTTTTCAGGGCAAAATTTTCCTGAGGAGTATTTCTTTTCTTTCCATCGGCTCTCGAGCCCGTGCTCACAGTTTGGCTGGCTTCCTTCCCCTGTCCTGACAGCTCTCATTGTTCCCAGATGATGGCTGTTTGCCGGCCTATGCAAAAAAAGAAAAAAATTTGAGGTCTAAATTCAGTGTCCCTCACACAGCTGGTGTTGCAGAGGAAGGAAACCTCCTGGCACCCTCAGGACGAGCTCAGTGTGGGACGGGTGGTGTGCTCCTCAAGTGGACCAAGATGGAGGTGGCCCTTCCAGGTCCTGGGGTGGGACTGGGTGGCAGGAGCATGGAGAAGCTATGCAGGCACACTGGGGCTTGCTGTCTGGCCATAGTGACTTGCACTCCATGGCCATGGGATGTGGGTTTTCCTCCTTGCTCCTCATCCCACGCCAGCCCTGGTACCACCCCAGGCGCTGGGAAGCCCAGCAGGGAGATCTGCCGTGGTGCTGCCTGCGCAGGAGGGTACTGATCTGCAGAAAGCTGCCACGCTGGGAAACATTTCTGAGGCCCCTTTTACCTCCTAATAAGCAATGATATACTCTGTGGCGACATCTCTGCTGAATTTCTTGCACACAGCACAACCCACTGTTTATCATGTGACTATTTATAAACTGCTGCTGAAGCTTCATAAATAGTTTTTGCTCGTCGCACAAATTGGAGCTGAACAGCTGGAAACTGTATTGCAAGTACAGCCTGAGCTGAATCTGCACAGAAATTACGCACAAAACTCCTATGGATGGTATTTATTAGGGAGCTGGTGGAGAAGAGTTGCCAGCTCTGGATGCTGAACACATTGAAAACTTGGGAGTGTGGGGTTTATTTGCCAGTTCATCTTTAATTAATTGCAGAGGACAAACAGTTATGGGAAGAGGCTGCTGGCTGGACTACCTGACCCATAGGGCAGTTAATGTGCCAATGGAGAAGTTTACTTCTGTGCTGCTGGTCTGAGCCCATGCCAGGCACAGGGTGCCGTTCTCCTGTCATGACTCTTCTGTGGCCCTCGCGAGGTCAGGCACCTGTGTCCAGCTTTTAGCAGACAAGTTAAAAAACCTCAAAACAAAGCACAAAGCAACTAGCACATCAGGCAGCAGCCATTTCAGGTAGGGAGCTGAAGAGTGGATGGGGTTGGGGATGGCAGGATCCTGACAGCGGTTCCTCCATGCACCCTGAAGGGACTTTTTCAGTGTTGTGTACTCCTGGCAGATTTCTTTGTGAGTAAACACCAGTTTTTATGTTTCTGCTAACCTGATAGTCTCTAAGCAATATACTTGTAAAAGAAAAAAAAATACTAAAAGAATGCAAACCAGGTTAGTGTATACTTACATTAAGTGGTCAGGAATAATGAGCTCTGTTTTTGTAGATTTTTTCAGTCTGAAAAAAAGAATCTCAAAGATTCTGTTTTAAAAAAGAGGTATGAAAAAAAAAAGAGGTAGGAATGAATAAAAGGAAGGAAACATTACAATCATAGTGTAGATGACCGTAGCTTTCCAGGCAGCTATGGCGTATACAATATACAGTCTCACAGGTTCTGGAGAAAATGGAAGATCTCACTTTACATGAAGGAAGAGAATGTGTTGGGTCAATATGTTGGTCATGAAGTCAGATGTCCAGTGCTAATGTTGTGCAAATACACATTGTGCAAATACGCATCTGATGGCCACACCTCAGCTATTAGAGGATGTTTGTCATTATTAAATCATGGTTCAGGTTGAGTTTAGTTCAGGAGACCCAGGGTAGATGTACTAATGCCTGCTGCTGAAATTCAGGAGAAAGGAGTGATCTGTTGCAAGGAGCTTGAATCATGCTCAGCTTGAATGAGATCCATACCCAAATCAATAGCCTACCTCCCGTCTTTTGGGAAAATTTAAATCCAGAGCCGCCATGTTTGATTTTCGTGGCCGACATCACATTCACACTTAAAAGATTTCTGCAAATCCCTCCAAAACCTACTCCAAAAATCTATCTATTAAAACATAATAACTTCCCACAAATTTGGTTCAAAGTGTAAAGAAACGAACAAACCAAAGGCATAACCCATAATGCACATCAGGATTTTGTTTTCTTCGGTTTAACCGAATTCTTACTATGTAGTTACATAAAGCAGATGGTAGTCACCAGGTGCACCGAGCCAAAATATGCCACAAGAACAGATCAGCACAGCCCATAGCCAGCTCTTGAAGTCCCCAAGTCCCTACTTGCTACCACGCAGTGACCTGGCCTGAGTGTGCACCTATTGAGGCTCCTAGGTCCAGGGAGGAAAGAGGAAGAAGCAGGAAAATGGTTAATACACATAATTTTTTCCTCTATTCTTTTTTCCTTCCTTTTTTAAAACCTAATGTTAGAATAAGTTGCATGGGCAGAATAGGAATATACAGTTGTAATACATGACACTGCAGCAAAATCCTGGACTATGTCAATTACTGTGGTACCGTATATTTTCATTTCATTCCATTGGGGAAATATATCATTCAAGTAACAAATCATTTAGACAATGCAGCTACATGGAAAATATCCAACATATGAAGACACTGCTTTGCAATGAACTGCACACAGAGTGATACGGAAAACAGTATGAAACTGAGGCAAAATTTCCTGGTCTAATTGGTGATACAGTGCCGCCAAATGAGTGTCTCTCTAGAACACACTTGTTGGTGTAAGGCATCTTCAGAGATCGCTTCCGATGTTTGAAGTTACAGGGGACACTGTTGACTTTTTTTGTAGTAACAGTACTCTGAAACAGTAGAAAAAATCCATCACACCAGCCGAATTGGGTTGGGCAGCAGAAAGCTTAGCACCTGGGAGGAGGAGCTGCTTGGGAAAGTATGGGGCAAGGCTGAAAACCACCGCCAAATTGTTGTGTTCAGTACTAGAAGAGCTGCCCAGTAACATGTGCTAAGCAGCCTTGAATAGATCAGGGCAAACTGTTTTTGGAAGGAGGAAATTAGCCAAAAAATGCATTTTGGTTATCTTGCAATGACGTCAGAAGTAAGACTGAATTCTTTTGAATTGCCTGGTAGGAGAGTTTTGAGAGAGTTGGGAGAGAATAAAGAAGAAATAAATTGGGAAGCAAGGGATGGCTTGTCAAGTTGGGTTTTTTTACTCAAGCCCAAACAGAGCCAGGGAAGGGAAATCTCATTCCCTCCTCTCCATGGGGGAATGTGGACTTCTGGGCTTTGCTCCTGGGGAGGCTCCTGAGCCCAAAGGCTGGGACAGGGCTGCTCCCACTGACTTCTTCCCATGCGGGTCTGTTTTGGATGAGTAATTAAACATCTCTGGATGGAGGAAGCTGAATGGGGATCTTATGCAGACTCTTCACTGTGGCTAGGCTAGTCTAAGATGGGGCTTTCACCTTGTTGACAAGGCTTTTTTTTTTTTGTATGGAATACTGAGCCAATGTTTAGCACCAGGGGAAAAAAATCCCCAAGTAGTGGGATATTAGTCTGAGGGTTTCATTTTGGGTGGATGACAATTTTCTCCCTCAGCTGACACTGTCAAGAAAGGATCAGTCAATTCCCATAATTCCTTTAACAATTTTGGCCTTCCATCTCCATTTACCTTCATATCTTTTTATTAAAAAATAGGCACTGTGTAGCTTGAGAGATACGTATGAATTGTGAATTACTGAGTTTAACATAGCACGATCGTCTTAAGTCTGTCCATGCTTTCAGAAGTTGGTATCCAGGTCTGTATGCAACATGTCAGTTATTTTGCCCTTTCAGTATCTGCTTTTCTTTTTTTTTTTTATTTTTTTGCTTGTGCAATGTATTATTAAAAATTGGGAATGAAATTAATCTATTTTGCAGGCAATACATTAAACAGAGATGACTCTGGAGAAAATGTTGCACATTATTTTAACTGCAAAATAAATCCCAATGAAGATGACATGTTTTCATATTCAGGCATGTAGACCAGTCAGTGTATCTAAAAATACACCCGATCTTTTAATTATATCTAGGTAGTCATTTCTTTAATGATAATCAAAATGTTTCCAATTGCAGAAAGAAAAGCTTGCACCTTTTAAAAAATATTTTTCTTTGAAAAAAAGGTGACCAGCTAACCTGCATCCTCGGATAACTGATGGAAAATGAGCAGCAGGGGCTGCCTGTGGGAGAAGCAGGCTGTGGGTGAGGGTCGGGGCTGGGCAGCTCTTTGCAAAAGGACTCAGAGGTAAAGCTTCCCTCGTCTCCTTTGCATATGCATGTGATGGACCTGGCTGTTGAATCACAGTTTTTCTTTGCTTTCTTAACAGATTTCCCTGGGTTAATTATGTGGAAAATTTGGTAGCAGTGTATATAGCATCTATCCGTACTTTTCTCTTGTAATAAACTCAAAATTCCTTTAAAACTCCCATTATTTTGTCATTTTCAAGAAAGGCTCAAAGGTAACTGTCGATTTCAATACGGTTGTGGCAATTTTCCCATAAGTTTTGCGGGTAGAATACTAACATATCTTTCAATGAATACTTATGAGCTATCGATTAAAAAAAAGTAGCTGCAGAGCTTGTGGTGCAAGATATGCTTTGCATTTGGGAGGCTGTATAGACATCTTTATATTAAATGTATTCACACCATCTCAAAAGATCATGCTGGAACTCTAAATTGTAACCCTCTAGCAAAAGTTTAATGTTTATTTAAAGGGGGCATCTTTCTATTACATTGTTTGAACAGATGTCCTCAGACAATGATCGTAACCTCGTTTCCTTTTCCTTCACACATAAGTTATGATATCTATACTCTTCTTATCGCATGTGACTTCACTTTTATGAGCTGTCTCTGGCTCTCACCTGATTTTATGCTTGAAGTCAATAGGGATAATGTGATAACTACTTGTAATGTCAAATGTTCAAGCCTGGGGAGGGAGATGGGACATTTTTTTGATGCACGGTGACTGAAACCCAGCCGGGTGGCGGGGGGAGCTGGAAGATCCCTGTTCGGTGTCAGTGCTGCCCTGTGATACGGGGTCGGTGTGCCCCTGCGTACGGGGCTTACGGGATCTTTGTTTCTAGGGCTCGGATGACCGCTGCACTATGCAAAATGCTTGTGCTGTATTGCTGGGCTGCACGACCCCGTTAGGCTGGGGTCTAACTCACTTCCCCTGCTCAACGCCTGATCGTGCAAACAGTCCCATCTAAACAAGATTGTATTGCTGTTGCCCAGGCAGCTCATGTGCTGCCGAAGTGAATTACACTTGATACAAAGCTGCCTATATAAAGAGGCATATTTTTCCATGCAGAAATATAAGTCCAAGCTGATTTTTCATGCACAATTTAGAATCTTTGCTTTTGAAAATGTGACTTGCAGCTTGTTCATGTAAATATACATATTTTTTCACTCTGGATCTAAAAGCAGACATTCTTCCAAAATAGCATTGGGCAGAAAAGCTTCATGTCAGATTTGCATGTCAGATGTTTGTTTGCTTGTTTTTTTATTGACAGTGTTCTTTGGATCTGTAATTGCCTATAACTTATACATATTATGGAAAGGAGGCTGAACTCTGCATCTCAGCTGCATGTATTGTCAAAGATGAGCCCACCAAAATAATCCAGCAAAAAGTTTAGACATTAAGTTGGTCACTGAATAGCTTTTCCAGCCTGTGTAAAACAGCTGCTATCTACTCTAAGACCAGGAAAAAAAAAATCTTTTCAGCACCTTGATATATAGATTTTAATACCTAAGCTATTAAAAATTAATAATGCTACCCTTTAAAAATATTTAGGAGCATATAAGCAGGTTTGTAGAGAAAGCATATTTGGACAAGAAGAAATGCCTCAGCAAGGAGGTAAAAAAGATCTCAGTCTGTACATCTTTGTGTATATGGGAAAGGCACGTAGGATCTGGTTCCCAAGCCCAGCAATTCCCTCTCACTCACTGAGCATTTGGTGAACCTGCAAGGGCAGCAATAACAATCCTGTACTACAGAGATTTCAAATCCTCTTCTATCTAGGTTCTTGTGCTGTGTTCTCATCACTGGGGTTTTGCACCTAGGAAGGGCTAATAGGTACTAATTATGATTATAGCAGCAGCTATTTTTGCTATACTTAGTATGGTCCCATATGCTTAGGATTCTAGAAGACAAAGGGGACAAATTGAATGATTTTGGATGTGAAATTCATTTGCAGTGCTTTAATTCCTTAATCTAAGACTAAAGGGTGTATTGGATATGCTGGCCTAAGAGTGAATATGCACTGAGCCTCCTGGGGATTTTGTCTTACGTGAACTGGCCCCAAAACCTCAGAAAATAGTAGAAACCAGATTTTTCTTTTCTTTTTTTCCCTTATTTTGCAGCAGAGTTAAATACGATTTTGCGATCTATTCTGTATACATCAGGAACTGAAGGGCATGCGTAAAGTTATTGCACATTTGAAAAATGCACACGATAATGAAGAATCAAATTCTCCACTGAAATAATTCCACTGATTTCAGTGGTTAGGCCAGCTGGGAATTTGATCCTTAAGAAACTTGTTCAAAGCCTACTGAAGTTTCATGCTGGAACATATTCATAAACACCTAGCATGCCTTACAAATGCAAAATGTATTAATTTGATTGAAATGCTTATATACTGTGCTTTCAGTAGATATATTTTCACATATTTTATAAAGAATTTAGTATAAATTCTTGGAAATTCTTTGCTAATTGTCTAAAGGCATATAAATAACAATGTAATAATGCTTCAAGCATGAAAAGAAATGAATTAAAAACCTAAAATTAATCTGATTAATTCCAAATTAAGGCATATTTTTAAAATGTGTTTTGCCAGGGTAAAACTAAGCTAAGGTCCCATATTTGTGGACAGTTTCAAATTTTCTCCTTTTTTTTTTTTTTTTTTTCTGCAGGCTCAAGCATAATCTTATAATACCAATAAATGAAAAATATGTGTTGAGGGAATCAATATACTGATTGTATGATTTTTTTTGAACAAGGTTCGTTTTGTGGCAGCAGATTAATTTGTGTTTTACTTAACATAAAATTGTCTTTAGCCTAAATTCAGAAGTAAATCGCTCTTTTAAGACTTTCGATTTTGTTTTTAAATAATTAACAGAGAAAAAGGAACTTCGAAACAGTTCAATTAATTTAACAACAATAGCCTTTTGAGGTATAAATACAACCGCTTGCTTCATTCAAGCAATAAAATTAGCAATAAACGTACAATGTGAAATAGATTTTAGTATATATCTCAACCGAGGGACATGCCATCCTCACTGCAGCAGGAAAACACTTACACTTTCAAAGACTAACTAAATCCCAAGAATATTCAGGTTTCCTCAAAAGCCTGTGTTACTGAGCAATAATTTAAACTACAAGTAGCTATTAAAAATAGCAAATGAAATGTGAAGGATCATCCACTCAGGTGTTAGGGGAACAGATTTTAAAGTTTCCTTTTCTAAACCAGATTTTGTTTTTTATTTATCTTCCCCTCTTCCCTCCCATAGCGTTCCTACGGAATATATGCATCACAGCTACTTAAAAGTTCGACAGTAAGAGCACAAATGTCAACCAAAGGGCATTATTCAGCATGAAACATCTGCACCAAGTTGTGAAATCATGGTAATACTATAAGGAATAAGCTGAGCAAAAATTCCTGTGTCTAATATTGTTACACAATTTTCTGTGATAAATAGCCAGAACAAATGCTCGTCAGAATTACGTTTTTGTTCTATCTTATTCTGCAAAACTAATTTGTGAATGACCTCAAAGATAGATGATTTGTTAATTTGCAGATGTCTCTCCACTTTCCTCTGTCTCTGGCCGTTTCAGGAGATTACACATTTACAAACTGTATGTGCATGTATAAAATATCTCTCTCTCAGGCATTTCTCAATCACTCATCGTACCATGTTTAAGTGCTAAATATATGTATTAGGCACACACATGCCCACCCACAAATGTGAGATACATATACATATCTACTAGCTAGACATTCAATTAAATATGTATTGTAAACGGCAAAAGTGATTTCAAAGATTTGAAGACAACTGTGATGACAGTATATATTACTGTTAAATTCACCAAGGCACATCTGCAAAACAGACTAGGGACTTATCTGTAAATCTTTTCTAGGAAGCTAAAGGTAAACACTATTGGTTTGCCAGAACAGTGTGGAAAAAATATTTATGATTTTGAGAAACAGTTAGTGAAACATTTGCTGAGGGAGTATTACGTTTTCTTTTTAAATGAATTCATCTCAAGTAATCAGGATTTAGTTAAATGGACTAATGCCACTGAACATTTCAGACTGTCATTTGGGGTGTGAACACTGGCACTTAGAGGATACCATTTAACCACAATACATTTATGAACTCTTTTTTTTCCCTGAGGATTAAAAAAAATAATTTTTATGCACAGTGTCCGTGGCCCTGTTTAATAATTTCCTTGCTGCTGCAGCTCACCTTTGGAAAGGATGGAGAGTTTAACCACATATGGTTAAAGTTTTAGCCCTGGGGGTTTTATTATAGCAATATTCCTTTTCAATGTACTGTCCACCATAACGGGTCTTAACCCTTCCTCACTAGACAGACAAGCAGAGAAGTACGAAAATGAAACAAGCTATGTTTAGCAGAGTTTTTACATACCATAATCTCTTTACCATGGTCAGGCAAGGCTGGAATTTTCGAGATGATCTGTTATGGCACGAATCCATTGCAGGACAGAGCTGATTTACAGCTTAGCACCATTCTCCACTCTTCACTGAGAGTAAGTTAAATGACCCAAGAATAACATTAATATGTTCTATAACTAGATAGAATGGTGGTCTAAAGGGTGGTCTAAGGCATTAGCTTTCACCCAAGGAAACTCAAGCTCATATATTGCCCAGAAATACTAATAAGGGTCAAGTATCATTACTATTTTAAGAGGTCGACAATGCAGTGAGTTATGGGGTATGATAGTGAAATGGGGCTCTTCTCCTGCCTTCTATCAGCCCTCTTGTCTCCCCACTGTAATGTTTTGAACAAATCTTGGCTAAATTCGGGCTCATTATGTTGCATGCTGTTTTGTGGCTAACCTGGTTTAAAAGTACCTGCTGACCAATTTTTTTGCTTGATCGGACCAATCTGATTAACCTCAGCTGAGTCCCACAACAAACTTTTTCTTCCTTTTCTCCCTTTTCTCCCTTTCATTAGGGCAGTGACTTTAGAACTAAAAAAAAAAAAAACAAAACAAAACTTGGGAGAAACTGAAGCCGCAAGTTTAAAATCGAGTTAGTAGGGGCACCAAAATATTTCCTCAGTAACAAGAAAGATCTGACAAAACAATAAATAGAAAAGTAAGATGTTGAAATTATTTTAAGACAGATGCCTTTTTAAACTGTATTAAGAACACCTATCATGGAGCCTGATTCCAGCAGTTCCTCACACAGGAGGTATTTTATCTTCACAACATCTGGCACTGTCAAGGAGGTACAGTTGTAGACCTTACCAGATGCAGACACTCCATACATAAAAGTACACTAACAAATCATAGCATTAATAGCAGTACAACACAAGTGTTTCTTATACATCCATGAAGAGAACTATTCCATGGCTATGGGAAAGCTTAAAGAAAAAAAAGCCACAAAAACCCCCAACAACCCCTAACAGAAATTTCTTGCAAATCCTAAAACGTAAAAATAACTCCGAGTGCTTTATTTTCAGCTTTTTTATAGATGACTGACAAGAAAGCTTCTTTCTTCAGGGTGAAAAACTCCTTGTCCCACAAATCTGTGTGGTTGACATATCTAGGTAAATTTGTATCCTTGCTCAAAAGGATCACTGGTTTTATTCTCTATGGATTTTTCACTCACTCTATTGTGGAAAGTGAGTTGAGGCAGAAAAAAAATTGCTTGATATTTGAAGGAAGGTTTACATTATTTTATATCATCCACACTGTTCTGTTGTCACTTGGCTTCTTTTATGAACTGCTTAAAACATGATAGTATACTACATAAACCTTGCCCATTTTTTGAATATGTAGTTTGTTCCATACCCTGAAGGTCTTGAGTCCAATATTCCTCTCACATCCTCGCCTGTTAGTTGGACATTCATCCCAACGTAAAACACAAAGGTATTTGGAGATTATGTATTATATTTATATAAAACACATGCTATGTTTCCTACTTTAATATTTTATCTTCCCCCCCTTTTTTTTTTTTTAATTAAAGTGTCTCTGATATTCTCTCTACTATAAATGAGCAGTCCTCAAGTAAGCCTCCCTTGAAGGTAAATCTGAACATCAGTGGCATTAATGTAATTGCCACAAACCAAGATTTAGTTTGCATATGTGTCACTTGAACCTTCCTCTTTATATTTCACCACCAATAATCAATATGCTGTAGGTCTCATCAGTACTATGAACAGAGAGGCAGAATTTCCATTCCTGATTCATTTCTCCTCTTGTGAACAAAACCCCCACCCTTTTATTAAATGATTAAGTAAAATAAATAGGTCTCAGCTAAAAACTCTTTTAAGGTCAAAGCACTGCTCGATGCTTTGTGTGATATTATCATACCAAAATGCACAGAACAGCAGCAAGGTGCAGTCCAAAGGAATTCTTTTAGTATATTTAACACCACTCCTCTCAAATCTGGAGTCGTAACATGTTGTCAAGACCATGTTTTCTATTTCTGCAACATGCTTTAAAATTTAATTTTCTCCAAAACGTGTGCTGCTTCTTGGAACTGAAGCGATTTTAACTGCCTGTGCTGTGTTATGACAGCGGTGATGGTGGTGGTGCACGCTTGGCAGAGGGATTAGATCTGTGTCAAATGTTTAACCGTCTGGATT
>VZTV01104478.1:0-32937 GCA_013400875.1 Anhinga rufa | reverse complement strand
CCCGTGCGCCCACCGCACCCCACGGGGGATCCTGCCCGCGGGTGCCCGTGCGCCCACCGCACCCCACGGGGGACCCCGCCCGCGGGTGCCCATCCTGGCGGGAACCAGGAACGATCCCACCCGCATCAGCCCGGCGGGGAGGGAGGGTGCTAGAGGCTCCGAGGGGGCAGGGGGCCGCTTGGAGCCCCCCCACACCCTCCCCGAAAGCCACCCTTGCGTGGCGTGGGAGCGGGGCCGTGCCCTGGGCTGGCCGCGTGCGGGTGCATCCCGCATTCGGACGCGCCGGCTCCTTCCCAGCTCCCGTCCCGTGGGTCCTGTGAGCCTCAGCAGGTCCCCACGGGGGGGCCGGGGCCGGTGGGACCCACGCTCTCAACGGGGCCTTTATTCCCCTCGCCCGGAGCCGGGGTGCCCGCGCGCTGGGAACGGAAGAGGCTCAACCGCATCAAACGGCTCCCGCGGGCGCCGGGACGGCGCAGGGGGTCACATGCAGCACCATGAGCGTTTCGGGAGATAAAGGGGCTTTGTGGGGCCGGGGTGCGTGCTGTGGGGCCGGCGGGGCGGAGGCAGCACGCGGCGGCGAGGCCGGTGGCCTGGGGCTGGGAGCCGCGGCGGGGGCAGCCGGGGTGCCGCAGACCCCCGCCGTTACCCGCGGAGCTGCTGGGCCCGCCTGACGTGGCCTTCGCCAGCGTCCCGTGGTGGCTCTGGGGTTGGACGTGGCACCCGCACAGCGCCGTCGCCCCGAGGGCTCTGCAGCCCAAGCCCACCCGGACCACAGTGAGCCTCGCTGGGGGCTCAGCACCTCCCACCCACCCCAGCGGGGAGGAAGGAGGGGATGAAGGTGCTTTCAGGGTGGATGAAGATCCTCTCCAAAGCTCTGGAGAGTTGGAGGTGGGACGTGGGGGAGAAACGCCGAGAGCATATGTTCCTCCATGTCATTGCAAGGGTTCGGAGCAGTGGAATAACGCTAATAAGTGCTAAATAAGTTCTTTTAACTTCCCATCTGCCTGACAGGCCCCTGGGCAGCCTCTCCTGCCCCGGGCTGCTCTGGCCCCAAGGGCTTCAACACCTCCATCGCGGAGAAATAAGTGGAGCAGGAGCTAGAGCTGTAACTGGGGCGCTTGGGCTGCAGCGCTCCTCCTAGGAAAGCCTGAGGTTAAAGAAACAAAACCTTCCCGTCACACAGGAAAGGCAGAAACCGACTCCGACACGTCGGTGAATGGGCAGGGAAGGAAAAAGAGTTTGGGCGAACAATGGGGTCCGCTCTGCTCCGCTTTGCCTTGAGCTGAGCGTCCGTCGGGGCTGGTTTGCGTTTCGCTCCCATTAGGGGAACTCAAAGCAAAGCGAAACACGCGTCACTGAGAGCAAGGAGGGAAGTTTCACCCGGTCGGGGACCTTCTCCTCCGGTTTGCTGAGAGGAGGCACATGTGAAGCAGGCCTTTTTCATCCCTGGCTTAGACTTCAACAAGCAAAAGAAAACTACAAGTTCAGCTGAAGTTTGGCTGGCGGGGCAGGAGCGGGGTTTGCTCCTCTCTCGGCTTTACCCGTCCCCACCCCAGGAATTCCGGCGGGGCCGGTGCGTGCGGATGTGCCGGAGCCTGCTGGAAACCTGCTGCGCCTTGGCTCCGGCCCCACCGGTGCTGGCGGGGAGCTCGCCCGCGTTCGGGGGGTTCCTCCCCCAAACACCGGCCGCGGTGGGAGCCGGGTCGGTGCCGGGTTCGTGGATGGAGCCGGGAGCAGCGGTTGCAGGGGTCTGTCTTGCTGGGGTTGGTTTTGCAGCGGCGCAGCTCAGGTTCAGCCCAGCACCCCCAGCCCCGGGATTATCTGTGTCTGATGGAGACCAGAGGGATTTGCTGCTTGCAGTGAAAACAGCCCCGCTTCCCCGTGAGCCAGCCGTCCCCTCAGCCCCAGGGACGCTGCCAGCGGGGACGGCTTCGGGGAACCCCAGCTCAGGGTGCAGGAGAGAGGGGACGCGGGGACACAGGGAGGGCTGGGCCGGTCCCTTCGGGGGCAGGGGAAAGGGAAGCTTTGGAGGTGGAGGGGACTTAGTGATGGATTTCAGAGTCGTCTTCCCCTCCCCTTCCCCCACTTTGTTCCAGAAATAAATTAAAAGCTCTCCCTCCAGGAAATTAAAAACCATTTAAGAATGAGCGCAGGACCTGATGTGCTGGGGTTTCAGAGCTGCGCGTCCTGGGCGAGATAAGGACAGTGCACCTCGGGGCTCAGAGGGGAGAAGGGTGCTGGGGTAACCCCCGGAGCCGCTCCAGAAGGCACTGGCACCAGGTTTCTCCACCAAAGCAGGTCCCTGGATGCAGCACCCTTCCCTCCATCTGTCCCGGCCGTGGGAGCCCCTTTGCACCCAGGGGACTTCCATAACCGCTGGGACCTTGCACCCGCAGAGCCCTGGCACTGCCGGGGGAACGACAAGGACGGGAGCCCAGCACTGGCCATGGTGGAAATCGTCCTCCAAACCCAGCACCCAGCTCCCCGCTCCCCGCACTCGCCCCGTGCACAGGGCAGGCTGCCATCTGCTTCTCATCTGCCGTGCACTAACCGATGCAACGTGCCACGGGCTTTGAACAAAATTGGTCCCAGAAGGAGCCCTCGCGCTCGGCCCCGTGCCCGCGTGACGTCGGCCCCGTGTCACGGACACGGCGGTGGGTGCCCGACCCCTCTGCCGGGAAGGAGGCACCAGGGAGTTGAAAGCCGCCCGGTGCGGGATGGGTTGGGGGCTGCAGCACCCGTGGGGGACGGCCCCGTGCGCGGCCGTGTCCGGCCACGCCAGCGAGGACCGGGATGGCGGAGGGAGGGGAAGGGGCTCCCTCCCGCCCGAGGGCAGGGACCCCGCGGCCTTGCCGGGGAGCTGTGGGGTGCAGGAGCAGGCGAGTGCCAGCGGCGCTGCCCCCCAGGTGCTGCCTGCAGCCCCTCTGCCCAGTGTCCCCGTGCAGTGCATGCCCACGTGCACCCGCTGCGTGCCCACACGTGTGCGCTGCACGCCCGCTGCGCGCGCACCCGCTCTCGGGCTGGGAGAGCAAGCGAGCGCCGGTGCGCGGGGAGGCTGCGTGCAGGGGGAGGCGTGTGCGCTGGAGGCAGCAGCGCTAGAAGGAAATGAAACATGTTTTTTTTTCGGAGATTTCCACATTCTTCCCCTCCCTGGGCTCCCATCGGTTCCCATCTCCTGCCCTGCCCTGCACAGGGCACCGGCCCGGCTGTGCATGCCGGGAGCTGGGCAGGGCCCCTCGCACGGGCAATGGCCGTGGTGGGGCCGTGCTCGGCCACGCAGCGATGCTGGGACGGGCTCAGACGGGTGCCTTCATGCCCAAGGGCGCCAGGGCACCAGCCCACCTGCGACCCAGGGAGCCACCTGGGTCAGGTCAGCCTGGGCTCCCGGCGCTGAGACAGGGAACCCGTCCTGAAAGAGTTAAGGGTGAAACATCGCAGAAAAAAAGAATTACAAAAGAAAAAAGTGCCCTGAACCACATGCGACATAACCTCCCCAGCGGCTCATCTGAGTTTAATAACGGAGGAGGGAAATCTCCCAAAAAGCTCTCAGAGAAATTAAAGTAAACAGCGTGCTGACCTCCAACCCCGCGCTGCCCCGCCGCTGACTCGGCCCGGCTGCGGCCACCGCTGGCTCTGCATTCGGTGTAATTGTAAACACATTCGGGTAAATATGAGGGGGGGCGGATGGGGGTCCCGGGGGAGCCGGTGGCCGGGCGGGAGCAGCTCTCCCAGCCAAGCGTTGGGTCAGCCAGGCAAAGACACGGCCATGGGAGATGCCACGGCGCGACGGCTCGGGGCTGCGTGGCTGTGCTGCATCCCCGGCTGCGAGGGGCGTTGCGTGGCCGAGGCTTCGGGGCTGATGTTGCTGGTGGGAACAGGAGCCACCGGGACCCTCATGCTGCCCCGTGGCTGCAGGGCTGGGGCTGCAAAACCTAACGTCAGGAGCGCTGGCGGGTCCTGCTGATGGAGGGAGGAGGAGGATGCTATAAAGGGCTTGTCCTCTTGGCCTCACAAAAATTTAAAAACAACGTTCTTATTTTCATAGATTCTGGTCATTTTTATAGGCTGAGGGAAAGAAAAGCAACCCCAGGCTGTGCGAGTGCTGGCGCTCCGCGCCGGGGAGGGGCCGGCAAAGCCACCGGCCTCCGAGGGGGGAAGCGGGAGCTGAGCATCGCTGCCAGCCCGCCCCGGCCCCGGCCCTGCTCCATCTCCATCCCTGTCCCCATCTCCGTGCCTGTCCCCATCCCCATCTCCGTCCCCATTCCTCTCCTGCCGGGCCCTCACACAGAGCATCCCCGTGGTCTGCATCTCCCACGGGGTTTCTGGGGAAATCACCACTCGCAGGCAGGGAGGGGGCCGAGGGGGCTGGGGCTGGGTGAGCCCCACTCCTCTGCCCCACAGCCCCAGCCCCAGCGCCCGGCCCGGCCCCACTGCCTCCCGTCTACCTGTAAAACAAATTACATTTCAATCAGAATCAAAGGCAGTGACAGATGCACTGTATTTGGTGAAAAATGCCAGGAATCCGCAGCCAGATTAGATTTCAGAGGAGCCGGGAATCCCGCAGAGGCCAGAGCGTTGCCAGGGGACCGGAGGTCAGAGCCCGCTCCCCCCAAAAGCGCCCAGCCCCAAGGATCAGCCCTTGGGATGCGTTGGGACACTGGGGAGAGGAGGAGGAGGAGGAGGAAGGGGCCGCGGGGCCCGGGAGCCCAGCAGAGGTGTGAACGTCCCACCGGAGGGACAAGCCCTCGGTGATGGGGACCCAGCCTGGCCGTGGGAGGGACCCCCCTGGCCAAACCGCCCGTGCCCGGGGAGAAGCCTCCTTCCTTTTTGCTTCCCTGACTCCCCAAGAAAGGGTCTGGGGAGATGTGCTCTGCCAAGAGGACGAGGCTGGCGTCTCGCAGACGTTTCCTCTGGGGTTGATCCGCTGCTGAGCTACAAAAGGGGAATATTGACGCCAGCTCCACCCCTTCCCTCAGACCAGGACCCAAAAATCACCATTTCCTCTTGGCCTGTGAATCACTAATAAACTCCAGACAGAAAGGTCTGATTAGGAGATTGTTTGGGAAATGGAGAGGAAGGGGGAGGCCCCGGTGCTCGCCGCCTCGGCCGGTGGCTCCGGGTGGCTTCGCCCCTCGGCGTCACCTCCCTGCGCCGCGGGACGGGTCCCTGCCTCGGGGTCCCTGTCTGCTCCGGCCACGGGCCGCATCCCGAGCCCAGGCCAGGGGCTCTCCGAGTCTGGCTACAACCAAAGTTCACCAGCGGGTGGATTTGTCTGTCTGCGAGGATTTGGGGATGAAAATCACTGTGTACGATTAAGCGTCTATATTTTTTCTTTGATCGCTGTCCGCCGGCTGCGCCAGGGCAGCGGCGCTAAGCGAAATCTTTCAATCATTCGATATCTGCGGCCGGGCACTCGCCAGCCTCTGAGCGTGAGATCCTCGGCTCGTGCCCGAGCACCGCGCATCGCTGGGCTCCCCTGCCCGTGCCAGACCCGGCCATTGGCTTCCTAGAACCCGTGACACGGGGGTGCCCTGGGCAGGGGGCTCCCAGCTTGCAAGTAATATAATACAGGCAGCAATGCCTGCCGATGACGGTCCGAACCTGTGGGAAGGTCGGAAAAGTGCAGATCACCCTTGCAGGGCCGGGAGCGGTCGGCGGGGCTGCCCAAAGCCTCGTGTGCGGGCGCCGAGCCTCCGCTGAGCTGGGGCGATGCTGGGCGCGGGTCCCAGGGTCCGGCTGCGGCTCCGAGGGCAGCGGGGATCCATGCGCCCTCCGCGCCGCCACTCAGCGCGTCCCGGGTCGGCTGTGCTGTTCCCTCACTAAAACCTAAAGATTTCAAGCAAAACAAGCCCCGGCAGTAAGGGTCCCCTTAGGAAGGGCGGGTGTAAGGGGATCTATGCTGCAAGAGAGGGCCAGCACCGTCCTCGTCCTCGTCCCGGGCTGGTCCCCGACCACCGCCTCCTGCAGCACAGACCTCTCGCAGCGACGGGACCGTCCCCTCCCTCCCTGCAGATGAAACGATCGCCGCAGCGCAGCTCCCTGCGCTCCCCCAACTGCTGCACACTTGTCCCGAAGCAGAAAGGCTCAACATTTGGACTTCATAATGCAGAAAAACTTGAGGATTTTGAAATTTCAGTCTTGGCCACAAATCTGATACATTCCATAAATGCTTTAATTTATCCCTTTGTCACAATATTCGATAAAAGGTTTCGTTTCAGCTGCCCTGCTTTGATTAATAACTGTAACAGATCCTAACCTGAAGGAATCATCTTATATTGCGTTTGTGGAAATTAAATGTTTGATTGCACATAGTCAGAATTTTCTCATGCGAAAACTGCTCCACTGGAGAACTTTGAAAAATCTCTAATCAAAAAACACTTTTTTTTTTTTTCCTCAGCTTCCCCTTCACCTATAACAAGTTAAAACATCTGTTAAAATTTAATCAGAGCGAAACTGGCTGAAAAAATTAAAACTCGGAGCGTACAATTAAATCGCTGTCCACGTTGCAGCCAGGTGGGACGGCGGCACGCGGGCTCTGCACGCAGGGCGTCGATCTGGCCAGCACAGGGAGCGGGGTCCCGCGGGGGCTCTCCCACCGCCCCGGCCCCCCGGCACCGGCCGGGTGCCGCCACGCTCGTCCCTGCGTTGCTGTGAGCTGCGCGGTCCCAGCGGCACCTGCCACGCCGCCACCGGGGACGATGGTGACGGCCCGTGGAGGCAGCCCCGGTGTGGCACCGGCAGTCGCGCGGCGTGGGCTGGCGCTGGTTCCCCCCAGCAGAAAAGGCCTTTGAGGCAGAAGGCGCCTTTTGAACCAAAAAGGACGTTTTCCTTATGCTTGACACCCTCTACTTTTTAATAAAAATAGAAACACTGGAATTCCAGGGATGGCTTCGTTTTCCTTCTTCTTCCCTTTTCCATGGCAGGGTGAGGGGTTTAAGTTTCCCTAAGCCGTGAGAAAAGGCAGAGGGATGGAAGCAAGAGGGAAAACCAAAACCCTACGGGCATTTGGGAGCAGGGACGGCGTGAGCCGGCGGGCAGCAGCCGGTGCTTTTCGGCGCTCTGCCGTGCCGCAGGTGCCCCCATGCCGGATGGGGAGCCGTGGCACATTTTCGAGGTCGGAAAGCAGAGTTTTCAGCAATTAGAGCGGCATGCCAAGATAAGCCCCCGCTTCCTGGCGGGTCCGTTCCCATCAGCCTGTTTGGGTCCCGGCGAGACAGACCCCGGCGAGGGGCTCTCCTGGCGGGAACAGCCTGGCAAATTCTCTCTGCATGGGTGAAATTCCCTCTGCTGCCGAGGTTATTATCTCCGAACAGGAACCAACAATATCCTTTCATTTAGGCACTAATTTGAACAATGTGCGCTGGCCGGGGGAGGAAGGGCGCTCGCTGCTCTGGAGCCTTTGAAAAATCCAGGCGGGAGCCAAACCAGAGGGAAAACAAAACCCCGCAGTGATGTGAACGGCTCGGCGATGCAGGGCTGCGGGCCAGTACCAGTGCCGGCGCCGGTGCCAGGGCCAGTACCAGGGCCAGTACCAGTGCCAGCGCCGGTGCCAGGGCCAGTACCAGGGCCAGTACCAGTGCCGGCGCTGGTGCCAGGACCAGTACCAGTGCCGGTGCCGGTGCCAGGGCTGGTGCCAGGGCCAGTACCAGTGCCGGCGCCGGTGCCAGTGCTGGTGCCGCGGCTCCGGCCGTGCCGCCTGTGCAAAGGGCAAAGCCACGTGCACTTCCATGGACGCCCTGGAGAAAGCTGTGGTGCTGCCAGGCACAGGGACATCCCGGGCACCACGTGCCTGCGTCCCAGCTCGCGTCGGGGAAAATCATCGTTTGGGCCGCCCTGGAGCCAGGAGCCTCTTCTGTGGGTGGGGGGTGTTTTGCCCACTGGGGAGAATCACCTCTGCTCAAGGAGCGTATTCAGCCTCGTGATTACAATTCCCATAGGGCTGGAGGGTGCAGTAAAACACTTTTAAACTTGTTCTATCGTAAAGCTCACACAAGGCACCAGAAAAAGTCAGCATGTGTAATTGGTAACTATAAAAACATTTTAATCTCCTTTTTTCAGGGGCAGACAAGACCAACGCAGCAGGGGAAGGGAGCACCCACGTCCCCCGCAGCTCCCCGCGCCACCGCTCCAGCACCCAGGGGCTGGCGGCAGCGTCCGACGGGCTGCGCCCACCTCGCCCCGCGCGGTTTGCAATGGGACCGGCGTGATTTGCAACTGCTGCTCAACAGGGATCTCAGCTGGCACGTGGCCGGCAGCATCCCCATCCCCATCCCCATCCCCATCCCCATCCCCATCCCCGTGCCCAGAGGGATGCAGCATCCCCTTCCCACTGGCCGCCCCAGTGCTGGTCCCTCCTGGGCAAACCCCACGGGGGCTGGCAGGGGGATATGGGGGGGGTTTCTACTGTATTTACTCTTAAAGTGTAGCCGTTATGAATATTCACACCCGTGTGGGGAGAGCAGGCGCGTTCCCCGATGGGGATATCAGTTGGAACATCATCTAATTGATTACGTGGAAATTGCTCCTGGTGGAAAGGGAAGCCCTCGTCTCACTCTTGGTGAATTAATTTAGTTTTTGCTGTTCTTCGCTGTGCTCAATTAATCTTGTTAAAGTGATATAATTTTAGCTCGCACTTCACAGACGGGGGTATCGGGGGGGCCTTGCCTGGTGATGATGGGAGGTTAGTTAATGGCGGGGTAACGGGGGCTCGGTCCCTTCGCATGGGAGGGACGGTGGCGGGAGAGGGGCTCCTACCCCGCACTGCTGGCCTCGGCCCCGGCCCCGATGTGCGGGATCAGCCGTGGGACCGGTGGGACCCCAGGGCGCCGTCCCCGCCGCGGGGGCCACCGGGGTGCAGGATGCTGGGTGCCGGGGCTGGGACGCGCCGCGCGTCGGGTGCCTGGGCTGCCCCCAGCTCCGCGCCAAGACAAAGGACGCCGGCTCCCGCGGCCCCCCGGCAGCTGGTGCGGGGGGACCTAATCCCACAAAAGTCCTGCTCCGGGGGGATCAGCGGGAGAGGTGAGGGGCACACCACCGAGCCCCCTCCCCGCTATTGACTGCCTAAACAGTTCTTTGGTGATTACAATGTAAATATAGCTTTTCATGGAGTAAAGGCCTTTTATGGGATCCACACACACTTAACCACTTAACCCCAGCGACAAAAAGAGCAGTGAATTAGCTGTTTAGAGGCTGCTCGTGCAGAAAAGCGGGCCCTGAATAGGATTTGGGGATCTCTGTGTATCAATTGCTATGCTTCAGGGGCCCTCAATGGGGCTTTTGGCGTTCGAGCATGTGCCAAAGGGCTCGCGTGGATATGGATGGAGTGTCAAAAAAAAAAAAAAAAGAAGGAAAAAAAGCAGCTGCTTCTCTTTAATAAAACAATGATTTATTCATAGCGACTTGGGGAAGGGGCGGGGGGACACGGGGAAGTGCCAAAGCGATGCTCGCCCTGCTCGGTGCCCGGGAGAGGCTCAGGGGCTGAGCCCGTCTGGGAGCAGGAGGCCTGGGGACGCCGGAGCAGCCCATGGGGACCCCTGGGGCAGCCGGTGGGGACTCCCAGAGCGGCCCAGGTGGCAGAGCTGGGTCCCGCTGCAGCCCCAGCTCGGTGGCGAGGGGGTCCCTGTGGCTCTGCTTCCTCAGCCCCGGGCGCCTTCTGGGGGGCGCATGAGCCAGGGGCTGGGGGACACCCCCCCCGCTCTTCCCCTGCCACACGGGCACCTCTGCAAAGCCGGGTGGCTGCGGGTGCCGCCCCCTGCCCCGGGCGCAGCAGGCACCATGCACAGGCATGGATGCAGGGGCCAATGCGGGGCTGGGTGTGCAGCCCCCCACGGCCAGGACGAGGCATTTTGGGAAGGAAGGGGGTCCCGGGTTAAGTGAGCCCAGGCTGCTGTGGCTGTCCCCGCTGAAGGGTGCTGCAGCCGGGGCAGGACCCTCACCCTGCCAGGGCGAGCAGCCCGGGCCGGCGGTCACGCAGCGGGGGCACAGGGCTCAGCCGTCCCCCCAGCTGCGCCCGCTGCTGAACAAGAGAAGCCTTCATGGAGCGGGGGACGGGGGGAGCAAACTCAAAGCAGATCTGAAATGAATGGGCTGAAGTGAGGAGGGGCGGCCGGACAAAGCCAGGGCTCGGCGTGGGAATGGGAGGGTGGGAGGCATGAAAAGGCAGCAGCGCACGGCCGGGTGTGCGGAGGGAGAGCAGCCGGCACCGGCACCGGCACCGGCACCAGCGGGGCTCCGGCCTGGCGGGATGCGGGAGTCCCTGCCGCGGCGGCTGGGTGTGCAGGGCCAGGGCTCGGAGCAGGGAACAGTGCCCGTCTCTTCGCTCACGTGGAGCAAAAAATCAGGGGGTGCGGGGAGCCCCGCTTGGCATCGCTGCTCTGGGGCAGGGAAGCGACACCGGAGAGGCACCAGCGGGTCCCGTCCCCGTCCTCGCCGGGCTACAGACGGGATCTCACCAAAGTCACGCAGGGCTGACGAGGAGCTGATCAAGTCAGGCTACGGCCCTATTTTTAGGCCTGTACAGATGGAAGGATGAAAGCGGAGGGGGGAGGCAGGGTAGGAATAAGAATGAAAGACAAACAAACGCCAAGCAGATGTTGGGAGCGGTGCTCTTCCCCTTGCAGGATGCATGTGCGGCTCCTGGCGACACCAGCTCTGCTGGCCTCGGCCCCCCGAGCCTGGGGTTCACCCCGGCACCCCGGGGCGGTGGCACCGCGTCAGCCCCGTGCCCTCGTTACCGGCACCGGGGGCAAAACTACCAAGCGCCGGGGGAGGCAGTTGGGTACCGGGCTCAGGGGGTGCCCTGGAGGGGCATGGGGATGCGTCCCCTCTCCACCCGCTGTCCTGGCCAGTGCCTGGCAGCGGGGACAGGCAGCCACAGGCTCCAGGAGCTCCGCTGACACCGCAGCCGCACGGCGGAGCCGAGCCCCTGCTGCGGGACGATGGGGCAACGCCGGCGCACCCGGCGAAGCTTGGGTGTGGATCTTGCTGTCGAGTTCCTGCACTTCGAATTAAAAATGCCCTGCGGTCAACACGGCACAAGTCTGCGGGCGAAGCTGGTGCTTTACAGAGCAGATCCGCTGCCTGGCTTGCCCGTTTAGCTGCCAGCCCCTGGGCTCCAGCCTCGGCTGTGCCGACCCCAGCACATCCCTGCTGTGCCCTTCTTTGATGCCTGACAGTTTCTCAAGGCCCTGCCGGAGCGGGGTCATTGCCAGCACCGCGATGGGGTCTGTTTTGGCATCTCCAGCTTCCAGTCAAGCTGGACGCACCAGCGGCGTCGCTCACAGGCTTTATGCAGGAGCCACGGACAAGACCCAGCCAAGGCATGGACAAATCCCAGCCCCTCCAGACTTCAATAGGGTTTGGGGCCTCGGTGCTGACTGACGAGTATCAAATCCAGCTCCTCCAGCCCTGCTTTTGCCCCCTGCAGATGTTCGGGGGTCTTTGCCAACTGCGTTGACCCCAGCTAATCTTTTCTTCCTTCCTTTTCTTTTCCCTTTCCAGCAGAAGGGGATGGGACCGGGTGACCGTGGTGGGTCAGGCGGGGGGCTGTTTGCAGCTGGGCAGCGGCACCTCGGGAGCTGTTATCATACTTTGGAGCTCATGTCATCCCGTCTCTGAAGATCACACACGCTCAGCAAATCCGTAGGTGGAGCGGAGGCTACCAAAATAAGGCCAGCTCTGCCTGTGAGATCATCCCCCCGGATGCCTTGCTCAGAGCTTTGTACTGAGACCATCGCCCTCATGTCATGCAAAATAGGGAACATATGGCAGGTATAATTGCCTGTTGCTTTAATTATCTTCTTTACATCACTGGGCTGGATGGTTTTGCATTACCTTTGGTTGGAGTGGCTGCAGCCATGGCTGGCGGAGCCGGGACGTGCATCCTGCGGGAGATGCTGGCTCTGGTCACGACTGTGCTGCTCCCAGAGCCAGGATGGGAAACATCCTGGGTGCCGAAACCTTTCTGTGGGTCCTCGACTGGGCTGCTGCTGCGGGGTGCTGGTGGGCTCAGGGTGCCTTGGCAAGCCGCCCCCACCGAAGCCTCGAGCAGCGGCACTGTCCCACGCCGCCACCGCGCCAGCCGGGAGCTGCGACCAGAAAACAGCCAGCCGAAGCGGCAGCTCCCATGCCCACATCCTGAGGCAGGGCTGGGGGCTGCATGGGGCAGGATCGGGCCCCCGCGCCCCATCCAGGCTCGCTGGGCTGGGCAGCAGGAGGGAGGAAGGAAAAGGCTTTTTAATTTTTTCTAATCTGGTGTTTAATTGTGAAAGGTTGGGGGTTTTCAAAGCCCCCCTTCAGGCTTCATGTAAAATAGGAATGTGGAAATACCACCTCTGCATATTCTGAGCAGCCGGGGAGGTGGTGTTAGTGCCTCAGTGGTTAATTATGCTTCCTGCACAGAAACGAGTCTCCATGATCCGTGGCGGCTGGAAATTAGGCAGCGCAGAAAGATGCTGCTGCACTGGCCCACGCTACCCTCCAGCCAGAACCTCGGGGCTGAGCTCGGCCAGGGCTCACGGCACGGCACGGCACGGCACGGCGGACACAACCAGCCGTGGCAGGGTGCAGCAGGACGCTCGGGCTCTGAGCAGCATCCCCTCACGGCAGAGGTGAGAGCTTGGATGCTGCAGGCGGCTTTCGGGGTGCCGGGTGGGTGCGAGGACACACGTGAACGCGTGCACGTCTCGCCCTCCAAAGGGAACACGCCTCTCGGATACTGGCCCTCCATCACCGTGCGCACGAACATCATCAGATATTGAAAATCAATGGGCCACTGTAAGGGAAGCAGCACAGAGCATGTTGCAGGAAAACAGCCTTGAGGAGCAGCGAAAAAAATATTAGCTAAAAATAAAATTAATCTCTTGCAAAGCTGTAAGATTTCCTTCTCACCCCTCCCCCCTGCACCACAATCTTTTATGTCATTTTCTTTAATTACAGCTGGTTTAGATCTCTGCTGCCTGGAGAAGCATAGCTGGAGTTAGCCATAAATTGGGCTTCTGGATGATACAAGAGAAAATAATAACCCCCAAGGACTGAACATCTGTCCACACGGTGCACATGCAATGTTGTAATTAATATTAATGACTAATAGTTAATATAGAACGAAACTTTTGCTTTATAGGTCACCTAATAAACCCAGCCCCGCCGCAAGTGCCAGGCAGAGCTATTTCCCGTGTCACGAGCTCGGCCGGACCCTGCACAGCCAGGAGCCCCCACGGCTCTGCTCCCGGCTGCCGGGCTCCTGCCCCGGGGGCAGCGGGGGGCCGGGGCGCAGGGCAGTCTGGTGAGGGGGGGCTGCTTCAGGCTCAGCGCTTGGCAATAAAGCAGGAATTGGGGCGTCCCGCCCGTGCGCGGCCCCTCGCAGCTCCCCGGCAGGTCCCAGGGAGGGAAGGTCTTTGCCAAGTTTCAATTTCCCATTTGATTTCAGATCGTTAATTAAGCGTGGGCACCCGAGGCGTGCTAGGGCTGGTCCCTCGCAGGAGGAGCTTCATCAGGACCCCGGCGCTGGCTGAGATGGATGTGGCAGCCCCAAGCTCTGCCCTGGCAGGTTAACGCGGAGGGAGCAACGGCCGCAGGGACCGAGGAGGAGAAGACCCTGCACCGAGCCAGGCCAGCGGCTCGCTCCTACCTGCACTAGGCACCACCCCTGCATCATCAGTCCTGCAGCGTGGGGCTCCCCCCGGCTCGTATCTTTTCCTTCTTAGTGAGGAAAGCACTTGCCTGTTAGTAATAGAGGGCTCTTGTTTTCTTTTACTATAATCTTATATTGTATTTCCGTATTTTTTGAATTATCTACTCCATTTCAGT
This sequence comes from Anhinga rufa, assembly GCA_013400875.1. Lineage (NCBI taxonomy): Eukaryota > Metazoa > Chordata > Aves > Suliformes > Anhingidae > Anhinga > Anhinga rufa. The sequence continues at coordinate 19,131 of VZTV01104478.1, read as the reverse complement.
TAGACTATAGCCATTCCTGCCTATTTCTGCTGCTCTCTGTCTCCTGTGTTTCCTTTTCTAATAACGGAGAACCCAAAGAAACAGGAACTGAAAGCATCACCTGCTCCATTCCAAAACCAAGCGCACGCTACAGGCGTTTTCCTGGGCCCAAAAACGCGCCCCATTCGTCACTCCTGGAGCAAGGATGCACCAGCTAACGAGCAGGTTGAAAGCCAGAGAGGGTAAATAAATGTGATGTGGCTGCTCTGGAAGCCACCCTCCCGGTCTGCACTTGCGTGGGTGCCTGGGGGCCTTTTTGTCCTTTAACCCTCACCTGGGGTCTGGGACAAGCGATGGAAGGTCCAGGACAGGCGAGGTGCGGCAGCTCGTGCGGTAAGCGCACACAAAACATGCAGCACGCTTCTTTTCATGTGTCCACTCTGACATAATTTTTCACATGTTGGAAATACAGATGCTTTTAGCCTGGGTCCATCTAGTTTCCCAAATAACCTGTCTATTTGATAAATAACATAAATTAAATTAGACAAGACAAACAAATAGGTTTTTTTTTTTCCTCTCCCCCTCTCAGTCTCTTGGCAAAAAGGAAAAAAAAAAAAAAAAGAAGGAAAAGAAAACATAATTCAGTGGCTGCCTTGAGCCCCTGAGGAGCCGTGCGGTGGCGAAAGCTATCATAAACGTGTCTGCAATGTTAACCTTTAACACAGACCCAAGGCCCTTCCTCTGCTTCTAAGTTCTTTTTTTAATTTCTTCGCTATCATTTAGGTTCCTAAGAGCTCATTCTCTCTGCAAACTCAGCAGGTCATATTGCCTACTTAGCAGCACTCCTCTCATCAAGGCTCCCGCGGTGCCGTCTAGTATCAGGGCCTCAGAGCTGAAAGGCTTTATTCCTCCTGTCCCTCGTGCGGGTAAGGGAAACTGAGGCACAAAGACACGCAGTTGCTACAGCTGCCTAACTCGGATGAAAACCCTGATGTCCTACCAAGCTGCAGCCACTTTTGCAACTCATGCAAAGCCAAAACCAAACACCACCAGTCCTGCCTCTCGGCCGTAACGGATAGGAGTTAGCCCAAGATATGATTAGAGGGGGAAAAGCAGCGAGCAAAGTGGAAGGAGCTCTTCCTTCAGCCCAGGACGGCCCCGCAGAGACCGCTTCTGCGCCAGCCGAGGTGCACCGCTGCCCTGCCGCAGGGCTGCACGTGGGACCCTCGCTCCCACCCCGTCACCCCTTGCTGCCTCCACCCTTAGTCAATCCCTCCTTCCCAGCTGGTCTGGCCCGTCCCAGACCGCTCTTGGCGCTTCCAGCAGCACCAGGCAGGGGTTTTGCTCCCTGTTCGTGCAGCAGCATCATCTCTCTGCCAGGAGGGGCGAGCTGAATCGATACTTGAAAATGAGAAGCCAAAGCTGAGTTAAGGTGCCAGACGGGGGCAGCCCTGGAAGAGCAGGGTGGAGGGATGAGAGGGATGCGAGCCGGTCAGCGGCACCGGCGGGAGCGCCGGGCCCAAACCCGCAGCTCTCGTGCCCGGTGGGAAGACGGAGTCTGGCACAGTGAGCAGCAACAGCATCTCAGCATGTGGTTCAACCCCTCCTGCTCTTGATTTGAGCTCCTGCAGGGCTCCTACCCCTGCCTCCCCAAAGCGCAGCATGGAATATACTCCCATACGGGGAATTTCCGGGGTGCAACGTAGTGCTTACCAGCAGCAAACCCCGAACTCCTGAAAGGTTGGTGTGGCGGAAACGTTTACTCTGAGCAGCAGTAGCCAGAAATCTTCCCCTTCAATGTATTTCAATTTATAAGCTCTTCAGGCCCAACAATATTTTTCTACTCTTGGCTCTGGAACAAGGAAAACATACTTCGAAGGGAAAATTGTGAAGGGTAAGCGAAACAAGTGCCATGGTTGTGGCTAGCATGGGCTGAGGAGAGGCCAGTAGGACCACTAGGACAAAGCCAACCTGCTCTTCAAGCTACTACCTTCTAATCCAGAAGTGGAGCAATTACAGGGCTATATAAATTTAATCCTTTGCAATGCCATAGAGCATGGAAATTATAAGAATTTCCCCTTGAGTCACAGTATGGGTTAAGCTTTAATCATCCTTCCCCTTTTGCTAGACGAAGAGCATTCTCTTGCTGCTCTCTAGTGGCAGGCATTATTAGCAAAATTAAGAGAAGATGCTGAATTTCGCAGCTTTGAATGTTTTTGTCCAGTAAATCTGTGCTGAGTGAGTACAACTTACACATCAGCCCAAACACCGTGATAGAGAATTAACTGGATATTCAGGTATCTTCTTTCGGCCATGTTTCTTCAAGAAACATCTGATACATGGCCTTTCCTCCTTCCTTTTCTTCCCTAAACCTCCCATCCCCAATCAGGTATACCAATTATTAGAATGAACTGAAACAGGCACGCCCAAGCCAGCGACAAAGGAAGTTTTGTCTAGGAACTAACAAAACCAAAGCTACTGCAGCAGTAAAAAAGAAACATATTCTTAGGGCCAAGAATTTTGTGCAAACCTAAGTGGAAGACTTGAGAATTTACACTCCAGTAAACACAGGGGGGTTGTTTTTGTTGTATTCCAATATTGCTGCAGCTGTTCCTAGTGAAGGGCTTAGTTGTGGCTACAAAAGAAAAGCCACAATGAAAAATAAAAAAGAAGAAAAAAGAGACAGAGATAGACAAACGTTTTGGAAAAAAAACCCACATACACACAACTGAGAGAAATCCCGTAAATGAATTCCAACTGCTTCCAAAATTAAAAACATGTTTTATTGTTAAATTGCACTCCAATTAGTACCATAATTCTTTATAAACATAATATACAGTAAAATATTTTACATGTAGCACACCAGGCGCATGCTTCTGATGTTACAAAATGTACAGTTCCGGATACTTCTCCGACAGTCGGCAACCCAAGTATGCGACATCAAGTCCCAGAAAGATGTTTAGTCTTACAGAGGCCACTGTCTTACCATCATCTGGTCTCTGCTTTAACACATTCAACATGCAATCAGACATGTCAGAAATGCTGTATATTCTGCCTCAAGTTTCTTTCACACTATTCAGAATAGTTGTGAAGGACGGTTCCTTATTGTCTGATTTCCTCATTCTAGAGAGGGCCTTTCATTACTAGCTGTTGGGAAATGGACAGTTTCTCTTGGATGAGCGCAGCTTGCATGAAAACAACAGAACAGATGATTTAAGAGAGCCTTCAGTTGGGGAAAACAAACCAAACAACTTCCCCCCAAAGCAAATAAAACACCCAACACACCTCCTTTTCCTCTCCCACATCTGTTACTCACATTCTTTGCTCTCTCCACAGTCACATGCACATGTAAGAATATAAACAGTAATAAAAACTTGGAAGGAAATGCTTCGCACACTGCCGCATAAAAGACTGGGACCTTTTTTAAAAAGTATACATTTCAAATATAAATTAGAGGTTCTTAAAATGTCAAGCTAAGAAATACTTAACATCAGAGAAAATAAGACATCGGAGGAAGCCATAGCTACCTTCGTACTGCAAGCGTAAACATGTGTCCTGCCGTAGTTAACACTGCTTTCTTCTTACGCCAAACTGCAGAAATACCTCCTCCACCTGTGCTTTAAGCTAACTGCAGCATTTCTGCGTCATACCTGTCACACAAATGTTTTTTTTTTCAGATGAAACATAGTATTGAAACACGTGAAGCTGTATGAGGACGGTATACAGTAGTGTAAGTTTCCTTAATGCTTGGGAAAGACCAAGTTACCATGTATTCCAAACCAAGGATGGATTTTGTGCTCTCATTTGCTGTGGAGCACCGAGAAAAAACAAAGGGGAATAAACAAGACCATTGCCTGGAAATTACTGGAACTTGTGCATTAAGTGGCAGCATGAGAACGTACAGCGATGTGTGTACTTTCCTGATGATTGCTGGCAGATTTGCAAAACAAACCGCAACTGGCAAAAGACGAGATACAACCTCTGGCCCTAAACAGAAATGTTCAGCTCTCCAAGTACTGGAATATGCTTCGGCTTTGACTTGTTTCCTCTGTGCTCTCCACCCTGGGCCGTTTGGCCAGAGACGTTATTACTGCAGTAGGACCTCTCTTCTTCACCTACAGGGGAGTAGGATACATTAGAATATACAAAAAGACTCCAAAAAGTTTAGATTTTGAACTAGGAGAGGATTACTTGGTGTGAGAGCACATACTAGGAGTCACAGAGAATATTTAAAACAGCAGTGCTCCCAACTACCTGGCAGTGCTTAGCGCCTGTACATTTAAATAATCCACACAATTGGCAGCACATTCCACACAAATCTTTACCTGAAGTTTTGACTTCTCCTTTGCCTCCGCACTCTTCTCTGGGGAAAGCGTATGAAAGACAAAATTCCTTGAATTTCGAGGTGCGTTTGGATTAAGATCTGACATTGCTGCTAGTTTCTGAAGGACAGCTTTAGGTCTGTTCAAGAGAGACCCGTTTTTTACCTGGACAACAAAGAAATGTCATGTTAAACCACTCACATGAACAAGACAGCTCTTTTAGTAGGTTATTCTTAACAGAAAAGACTACTCCCTAACTAAAATGTTACTTGCAGCCATACAAACCAGAAACGCCAGAGTCAGCTGACTTTGCTGTGTTCTACACATGCAGGTTGGAAATGCCATTTTCCAGCACCATTACCAACCTGGACATCACTGGCAGGTCGGAAAGTTTCAAACGGGTTCCTGGGTAATAGGGTCGTGTCTTGTACCACTACTGCTGGGTGTGCTAGCGGAGACAGAGCAAAACGTCAGTTTCTGAACTACATTTGAAAGAACATCATTTTATGTCATACTGAAGAACTCGGAATCAACAACAGACAGTAAATACTCTATGAAAAAAAGTCTGCATCAAATTATACGTACAACTGATAGATGACTCCGGCAATTAGTTCTATCAGTTAGAAGGGAAAATTTGGTCTTGGAACAGCTTTGCACACTTGGAGTCATGTTTTTGGCACAACCAAGGAAAACTTAATTGTATTTTCATTACATTACACAGTTTTTACTTAAGTCACAGATATTTGGAGGAACTGTTACAATCTTCTACTCCGCAACTTAAAGGCAAACAAACGAAGACTAAAAGATGCAGAGGAATTTATTTCCCCTCTACAACTTTTTTTTTTTCCCCAAGAAATAACATGCTATTTTATTAAATAAATACACACAATTATCATCATCCTCGCAGTTGTGTATTTTCAATGTTTTTATACCTTTAGCTCTTTAAGTTCTGGAAGACATGAGCTCAGACTGCTGTAAGAAAACTAGACACTGGAGTTTTCTGATCCGTGGTGTGCTTCACTGGAGATCACGAGTGATGACTGGAAGTTAATCTTTTTTTTCTCTTATTTGATTGTCACTTCAATGAAAAGTAAGCCTACCTTTCTTCTGTAGGGACTTAGCAGTCACTTTTTTTGCTAGTTTCATGAATTGGCTGTCTTCACCAACTTCTTCCTCCTCTTCCTCTTCCTGCTCTTTATTTTTCTCCTTCTGTGGCAGAGAGAAGACGCTTTGTAAAATTGAAAAAGTTCATATTAAGAATGAACATTTCATTCAGTATTTTAAGCAGACCGAGTCCTTTCATTATGTACATTAATATAGTCTTTTTTATTTACTTTCTATTGTAAAAGTTTATTGCAATTTCTTAGATACTTTACCATCCTCGTTCTATTAATGAGGGGCAAACCTGCAGTATCACATTCAGCTGACAAAGCTGACCTAATACTGAAACTTCTAAAACTTGAAGGTATGCTCCCAGCGTAAGAGACTTACTCCAGCTTTGAAGCTGACTTGTTTCAGAACAGTTTTTTTGCCTCTCCCTTCTGAGTTAGTTTCTCTTTCTGTACAATACTTGAAGAGAAAGAGCAGAATTCATTATGAAAAACAAGGATACATTTATGAACAGTATTTTTTTCAGAGTTTAACTTGAGAAACTAACAGTGTCACATCTAGCGATGGTATAAAGACCGAGTAAGATGCTAACTAATACCTGCTCACGAAGCCACTGCTCTCTTTCAAATCGCTCTTTCCTCCATTTTGCTTCTGTCTCATCAAACTGTTCATTTTCATCATCATTATCTGAATCTCTCTGAAACAAGTCAACCTGTGAAGCATAATCTAGACAAAAGAAAAAAATGAGCTATCAATTTTAAAAGAGGCATAAAATATACAGACTAGTAAAAAACCAACAACAGAAAAAAAAACCACAATCAAAACCCACACACACCACGAGAAAACAAAACAAAAAAAAAAAACCAACCCACCAAACCCAAACCAAACAAACCCCAAAACAGAACCTCTCCAACCCAATTTCTGGAAGACTTTATTTCTGAAGGAGTATTGAGTGCTATTTCATAAACACACACTCTTCCCAATCGTTCACCCCCATCTATTAACTATGGATCAGAAAAGCACCTATGTTTTTCCATCTGAATCGCCTCATTCTGCCAGGGCCATCACTATGCAGGTCACCATCAATGAGGTACCTCTCCTGGTACAAGCGTAATTGACGCTTGTCATCATCAAGCATCGCCTTCCTACCAGCACAGAAGAAAGGGAGGAGGTTAGTCCAGATTATATCCAAGAGCCATGACTTCACACACAAAAATACATACTAATATTGTCACTGACATGTGTAATTTCTGTATTTGATTTTCTAATTCCACTTCACTAGGGAGTTCCTCATCAATAATCTCTTCTTCATATTCATTCAGGTCTTCACCATCATATTCATCCTCACTTCCCACGTCACTCCCTGACAGCTCTGCCTCATCTTCCATGAAATCCTGCAGTTTTCTATAAAAGAACGTTAAAAGAGTTCAGTTTGGCAGACCAATAATAATCACACAAATCTTCTGAAAGCAAGATTTATCTTTTGACATAAAATTAACACATATCCTAAATGAGAAATTATGACTCATGTTTAATTTTTGAAAAGACTAGGCAATGTTGGTCAAAAAAATGTTGCATTGCTTTCATTGTGGCTTTCTGATTTCCATCAATAATGGAAATTCTCTATAGCCCACCAGCAACACAGCTAAACTCATGCAATGTGACAGCAGCAAAAAAAAACAAACAAAAAAACCCCACACACCAACCACCAGGGCCAACGCTATATAAACATTAGCTGCTAATGCTGGAGAGGGAATAGACTAAATTTCTAGTGCTGTTAATATTCTATTCTGTCTGGCAATTAGGATACAAAAAAGATGTACTTACAGTTTTTTCTTCAAGCCCTGTCTATGTCTCAGCAGTTCTTCTTCATCACTACTTTCTGCTTCTTCAGGACCACTGACTCCACTTTTTTCATCCTGTCAAAGAGAAAGTTTTCAGAAACTAAGGAATTTTGTACTGACAGCTTCTGTTCTTCAATCAATAAACACAGACTAAAACACCAGAGATTTTTCAGAGGATTTGCTACGCTAAGATGCTCTATCCAGTATAACATAACATTAAGGAGACATTATAAATGACTCAAACATTGCTCTTAAAAACAGTTCAGTAGCTTGTTATGGAAATCGCGATACTTTGCATTGATGGTTATATTAAAAACTGAGTAGATAAATGGAATTCTCTTAGTCAGAATGCTGTAGCAGTTGCCTTGCTGCATCAGTTCATACCTCTTCACTATCAAAGGCATTGTCATCTGTTAAAAGCTGAAAATCACCAAGTTCTTGCTCCTCCTCATCTTCTTCTTCCCTAGGGGAAAAGTGAATGAAAGAAATACATGTTTTCATTTCACCTCCAGTGATGGCTTCACAATAATTCAAGGCAAAATTTCAACCACCACATCAGCTCGTCTCATTACCTATGAGTGCTCAAAGAGCTACAGTCTCTCAACAGCATTTAGCTTTAAACACCCCAAAACCCCATGAGCATCGATGGTTTAAGACCTCAGATCTTCACTTGCAGAAACCATAGGACAAGTCCTAATATGAGTTTGTTCCCCTCTAAAATTCCTCCTGGATCCCCCTAACATTCCCATTTGTTAAGCCTCATTATCCTTTCTAGTTTAATCACTGGAAAAAAATGCAAGTATCCAACTTACATTTGGTTATGGTTCCTGTAGTTTGGCAACAGCCTCAAACAGAACCCAAAAGTCCTACATTCTAACAATCTTTTCTCAGTTTGATGAACTTCTTTCACTATCAGTGAAAGACAAAGAAGAATTTCCCTTCACAGTAGCTGTAGGAGCAGTGTATGCTGCTGATTTAGAGCGATTGCTTTACCTCCAGAACAGACCACGCTTTGTTTACAGCATTTTGAATTGATGTCAAATAAGAAAACACATTAAGAGTGAAACGAGACAACTGCCACTATAAGCTTTTGTAAATTTTAGGAAGAACAATGCTAACCTGTCTGTGGGAAAGGAGCCTGAACAAAGTGCTAGAGCTTCCGCCATTGGATCTTCTATGTCACTGTCCTTTTCTGCCTTGGAAGATACAGAAGATGCCCACGTTGGAGAACCTGCTACAAAAAGTAATAAGATGGCAACTTATCAGACAGATATATTTCTACTCTTAAAATGTCAGAGAGCATCCTAGAAATTACAATAAGCATGCTCCCACAAAGGCAACAAATTGTTAGAGCTCTCAGAAGTCTCGGAAGTTCCACGTTCTGCATTGGTGCCCAGAACCAAAGGCTACCTTAGTGCAATGCTTATAAATCAAGTAACCAGCAAAGCTGAAAACAGAATTGAGGACATACTCTGAGACACGAATTTTCCTGAGCAAAGATTAAGCAATTCTTCCATGTTCTGCTTTTTGTTGCTGCTGGGATTTGGCACGTGTTCAGCTTGACTGCTGAACTGTCCAGAACACAAATCCAGTAATTCGTCCATGTTGGCATCCATTGCATTCTCATCCATACTAGCCAGAGTCAGCTGATGCTTTGAGGACTGGTATTTATTCCTATGTTGTCCAACATTCAAGAACCTGAAAGAAAGTCTGTAGTCAGAAAAATATTGCTGGTCTGTATGTCCTATTTCTGTTAATGGGTACAAAACATCATCCTTTACGCCTATTACTTACCCATCTGCATCAAGCAGCTGGCTCTGAGTGTCATCTTCCAGAGAAAATTGAAACTGTGACTCCCCAGCCCCTGGAAATAAACTCTTAGGCTCAGGAGAGGCATTATACAGGTCCTGAGAATCTTCTATGGGAAGAGAGGGCTCAGACGTCTTTCCTGAGCTCTAGTCAAAGGAATGTAAAAATATACAAATTATTTGTATATTGCAATCCTAGAAGTCAAAAGCAAGAATGGGATAAAACATTTAAGCTATTTTAAAGGATTAACACTGTGCAGGAGTCAAGTATGCCCACACTGCTCTGACAAATCATAGGACTTCACTGACATCAGATGTTGTATAGATGTAAGCATGCTTAAAAAATATTCATGATGTACATATTTTAGATACCAAAATATATTATAGCATCTTTGCTTTTATGTTTTAAGTTTTTATAATGTCATTTTCATCCATTCCAATATGGAGATGTTGTTTTAAAACTCCAAGGACAGTTTGCTTTTCTTACTCATATAAAAGCATTTCGTTAGATGCCTTCCTCTTTCTGGTATTATTTTTCTGACAGATATGGTAGTCGGGATAAAATACATTTATTCACTACCCATTGTGTTAATATCTGACAGGAACAGGACTGAAAACCTTACCTTGGAGGCAGAGCTGATAAAGCTTGTTTTGAAAAAACCTGGGGAAGGTGACCTGAAACCTCCTGCTGCAGATAAGAAGTTCCCTCCACGTGACAGCTGTTTGTTACAGGGCTGATAAGATGGAATCATGGAGCCAATGAACTCAAAGCTGCTGTTATGGCTATTCTCTTTTGCAGGTGTTGGTAGAGAAAATGAATCGTCATCCTCTGNCAACAGGCCTTGCTAAAGAGCTCGTCCCCATCTTTCCTGCAGTCCCCCTTTAAGCACTGGAAGGCCGCAATAAGATCTCCCCGCAGCCTTCTCTTCCCCAGGCTGAACACCCCCAGCTCTCTCAGCCTGTCTCCATAGCAGAGGTGCTCCAGCCCCCTGATCACCTCCGTGGCCTCCTCTGGCCCCGCTCCAGCAGGTCCATGTCCTGTCTGTGCTGGGGGCTCCAGAGCTGGACGCGGCGCTGCAGGGGGGGTCTCACCCGAGCGGGGCAGAGGGGCAGAATCCCCTCCCTCGCTCTGCTGCCCACGCTGCTGGGGATGCAGCCCAGGGCACGGCTGGCTTTCTGGGCTGCCAGCACACATTGCCGGCTCATGCCCAGCTTTTCACTCACCAAAATAACATTTAAATACAGTGCTTAACTTTTTTTTTTCTGATCTAGTAAAACCTCAAGATACTATTTTGCAACACCAACACCTTGCTAAAAATTCATTACTCTGCGATTTCTTCACAGGGGATGCATACTGTACTTTTTTACTGAATTTCATCTTGATTTCTGACTGTTTCTGTATTTTTTCTCACTATCATTTTGAAATTTATTTTCCTCTAGTTTTTCAAGTCCTCCTATTTCTTTCATCAGTCTAAACTTCACAATCATACTGCATAACTATACAGGTGATAAAATAACAATATTGAATTCCAATCCCAAATAAAAACTTCTACGTGTGCCATGTGGAAAAAAACTAGCTATGATAATAGTTCTGCTTTACCTAACTTGGTAGGTCCTTTGTCTGCAGCTTCTTCCATTTCAAGTTTCTCATCAGGAAGAGAGTACCTGCAATTCATGAAATAAAATGTATTTGCTAATATATACAAGATGAATTGCTATTGTCTGTCAAACCTAATTGCAAAAACCAAAGGTAACACAAAAATACATCTAGTACACTTTGATTAAGAAACAGATTATTCCACTAAACAACTATTACAGTCATTAAGTTTTTTAAAGAAAACATGTACGAATGCACATCTAACGACTGGAACAAGACAGAAAAAAACACTTATGAAAAGTACTTTAAATCAAAACATCTATGTGTATCGATCAAATTTAAATTGCTCAGGCACCACTTTTAACGCTTTATTTACCCCATTTTGGAGGAGCTGTCCTTAAAAAGCATCAACGTAGACTCTGTCGAAGATGATTTGGGAACAGAATCACAGTGCACAGATTTCTCCAGTTTTTCTCCATCAATTGATTCTTTGTCAGTTTCTTTATCACCGTCTTCAGCGTGTTTCTCTTCTGTGTCTTCATTATCTTCCTCTGCTTCACCAAGCAGAAACTCCACATTCTAAAAAACATCCCCAAACACAGCAGATACAGTGTGATCATTGCTTTCATCTGTCAACTTCCTTGCATACTTTTCAAGAAAATGTTTTAACACACGAGGATGAAGCTGACTGACATTCGCCGTTCTTACACGCACCTACTCCACTCTGAGACAACGGACATAATGGGGCTTGAAAGAGCCAAGCTATTCTGATCCTTTTAAAAGGGAAAGGCCATGGCAAACCCTACCCCAGATCAGGCAGGTGACCTCAGTTTGTCCCCTGCTAGCAACGAGCCAAGGATATATAAAAAGAGAAAGTGGCACCAGAATCTTCTATACGCTTATATTTGTTTTTAATATTGTTTAGACAAATAAAGAAAATAATAAATTCAGTTTTAGACAATCCAGGCCCTGAACATTTTCTCGTTTCTAGGAATAATTCTTGACAATTTCCCTAATATTAATAGTGTACAAAAGTCTCATTTTATTGGGGAGAGGCAGCAGAATTGAGAAGCTGACTAGGTTATGTAAAAATGTTGCATACAGACCTCATGATTGCCTTCTTCCTCCTCCTCCTCCGACTCATCTGTCATCTCTTCTTCCTCCTCCTCCTCTTCTTCCTCCAACATCTCCTCATTATCCAGTTTAAACAATGCTTGCCGCTTTTGGCGTTCCTCAGTCCTGCGGAGTTTCATGGCCTCCTGGAGTTTAGCCTTCAGTACTTGCAGCTTTTCACCTGGAGAGAAATGAATAAATTAATATATTAGATGTACTACAGTGAATCCTTAACTTCATTGCCTTCAAGCATCCAATCTAATGTAACTACACACATAAAAAGGGAATTTTAAAAATACTTGTTTTTAAATGTTTTTATGAATTGATCTGCCAGCTGTAAGAGCTGGAGCAGTTAGTTTCAATGAGCTCATTTAGAGAGACCACACAATCTCATGAATGATCAAGATTCCTCATTATCCATGCAGCACTCTGAATGAGAATAGGGTCTGTCTCTCCGCTGCGTCTTTTGGGAACAAGAGCATCCAACTGCCATGGGCAGACGTGCTCTAGCATGTGAAATAATTAAGAGCAGCTAAAAATAACACATGCCCATAGAACCAGCCAAATAATCTATTTCTTTTAGTGGATACCATGGGAGAGTCACATTCCACACATATTTTTGTTTGCAAATGCATACAATTCTGTTATAAACTGCAGTTGTTGACAAGAAGCCTGTGAGTTACATTCAGAGGGCTGATGGAAAACAGCAGCACAGATATATGTTTATATAGATTTTAGTACAGATGGGGAGAAATCCAGAGAACCCAGTCGCAAAGATCTGAGTGAGGCTGTTTTACACTGGCCAGTGCTATTTAAGAGGTCTATCATGATCCTTTATTAAAAACAGGGCTACCCGTTAGAGGGAACATGCATACTAATTTTAGAGAAGATCCCTTCATCTGTATTTCATGGGGCAGTGCTGGGAAAGGGGGAAGGGAGAGGAAAAAGATAAAGTGTTTTCCAATTCAACCGTCATCACTTCTCCTCCCAAACCGACCTGGCTTTGTGTGGACTGTTTCATCCAGGCTCTCTGCAGCTAACACTGCTGGTACCACATCTGCTTTCAGTTCCTCTTTTCCTTCAGATGTAGTCTCCTTTCGAATAATGTTCATGTTTATGGTCCGCTCAACTTTGGATTTTGTTGTTCGAAGGGTGTGCTTCAAGAAACGTGCTTTCAAGGCTTCCAATTCTTTAAATATATATTAATTACATTTCAAAATGCAAACTAAATTAATCTGATAGCATTTAAAAGCATTGAGTGTTAAAGTTATACCAAGAGTAGGTCTTGAGATTTTTTTTTTCAAAGAAGTCAGTTAAAAACTCTAAATCTGTAATAATAAAATATTTGCAAAGCCATTCTATTTGACTAATAAAACAATAAATCACTACAGAATATTTTTGCTGTAACTTGTACTTAATTGATATTAGCTAATATTAAATTACCCTACGAATGACTCTGATTTATCCACAAGACCTCAATTCACTTCCAGCCTAGCCTTCCAGCCACCAGGCATCTCTAAATTTCTGTCAACACACACATCTAAAACCAGAGCGAGGCCGGCAAAACCACTGCTTCTTGGCAGAGGTCAGCTTCCTGCATGCACAGAAGTAGCATCCAAACCAGACATCCTCTTAATATCTTCTAATACGCAATAGATTTAATGGAATTATAAAATTGCCTAATAATTTGCAATCTTTCCCTGGAACAAGGTCAACTATTTAATATTGATGAATAGATGTTCAAATTCCAGTACCTAAAAGACCCTTGCTACAAAAGTAAATTTTTGCTTGCTATCCAGCCTTCCTTTTTAAGAAAATCAGTGGTAAACACTCTGGAACACAGGCCAGTTTTGTTTCCAGATAATTACTGCGTGCCTCGTTTTGGATCAATTTGAAAAAAGTGCTCCCATGTGCTTTACGTGCCAACATAATTCACTACAGCAAAATAGAAATAAATCATCATTAAATAGTTACCACTGAGCATTCCTTCAAGCTTTCAAATATTAAGGACTCAGAACTTCCCTTATAAACATCATCTGAAAGAAAATGGATACCAACCTTAAGCAAAGAATCCATACTAGTAAGAGTACGTGCCTGACTGTTCTATCACCCAAACGTTTCTCAGAGGTTTTCCAGTTCAAGTCAGATTAACTGCTTACTTGGACAGCTCTGACAGGATTACAACAATAAAAGTGATACCTGTATTTGAATCAGATTCATCGAGGTTTATAAAGGATTCATTGCCAGAGCAGATTCTTGGCTTGATGGACAGGTCTATTCCCAGTTCACGAAGTTTCTCCAACTTGGACTTCCTCACTTTTTCAGGTTGTGCCACCAATCCAGACCCCACTTGTTGATTGCTTTTTTCACATTCTAAGTCTGGTGCTGTTTCATCTCTTTGCTCAAGGGCATCTCCTCCAACTGCTAGAGGAATTTCATTCTCTTTTTGTTCACTACAGTCAGTGCTTAGGAAGTTAGAGTTCTGTTGCTCTCCTGCGCTATTATCAGCTGTTACAGTCCTCACGGTATGAGAATCATCACTGTCCTGCCTGGGCTTTTCAGCACAGTCTTCTGTCAAGTTCTTCCCTACATCATCAAGAGGCTTTTTCACAGCAGTATCGACATCTTTGCCAAGGCTGGTTTCTGGTTCATTAGCTGCTGATTGATCACCTTCGATTTGCCCATCTCTGCAATCTGTGTTCAAGTTCGAAGTGTCTGCAGATTCTTCATTTAGGGGTAGCTGGTATTTAGTGGACCTAATGAAGGCAGAAAGAAATATACCACCCACGGCTGTTGTGAAAGGGGAGAAGAGGTTGAGAACAAACTCAGAGAGAAAGAAATAATTTTCTAATTATTGTCATTAATGTGTAGGAAGAGGTGAAGGACAGAAGTCTGGAAAACTTCATTTTGAGGAGATAAGGAAGTGTATTATAGTGTGAAGAGTTTGTACTAGTTAGTTACATTACCACAGTATGAAATTCCTGAGAGTTTTTGTGACCACTACACATTACTCAAAATAAGAAACAGAGCAAGTAAAATGTTGGGGTCCAGTCTAAACCACATTAAAGTAATTTTCCACGAGCATGTTACTTCACCTAAAGTTACTACTAGGCCCTGAATACTTCAATAGTACGACTGTGTCAAGAGTGCTGCTTTGCCTTATGCTGACACTCTCCTAATTTCCAGGTGTTCATGGAATTAAAGGAGCCTAAGAAAGTTTCTTAATAAAACTTTCCAGTCAAAGCAACACCTAAAATTAAACCAGAAACAGGATGTGACTGTACATAGAGCATGTGTGTGTGTGTCATGCGACGCCTATAGCATGCAAAAGTCTGGTTATCCTCAAAAACAAAGCTGGGATATCCTCAAAATTTATGAAAAAATATGAGGAAGGTTTAAGTCCTTACTTCAGCAATGCCATGGCATTTCCTTGACATACTGGTCGAGGTCTACGCTTGAAGAAGTCATGAATGCTTTTGGTCTCAGGCACATGATACGGGAGAGACACAGATGATTCTACCAGAGACAGGAAGTGAAAGACAATTTAAAACATCATCCAAGGCATTTATCTGATATCTCTGAAATTCAAAGAAGCCTGACACAAGTATTTTGCAGCAAAGACATCTGACTAGGCACAAACAGCACAGTTTAAACTTGAATACAGCAAACACTGCTGTTTGGGAAAGAGTTCCAACAGCAACAGTCTTGAAGACAAAATTTGCAACATGTCCATGGATTCATTAGGAAATGAATTGTGACGTTAATAGCAGAATGGCAGGACCAGGTTCAATTTTATTACATGCCTATTAAGCGCCCTAAATATTGCACTAACTTTACACAACAAGTTTACAGGCTCAAGTGTTTGCACAATGTTTTTTTTTTTCCCATTAGTTACAAAGATCTTTTAATAAGTCCTTGAATAAAAATGGCCTTGTGCCCTTCAACCCTGAATAACACATGCTGAGTGAAAGAAGGCTCTAACCTTTTGGGTATATTCTTTCAATTTCTCCCCTGAATTTCTTAATAGTTCACACCCCTCTACATACAAAGAATTTAAGTTTTACCTCTAATAAGTCGTTGGGTCTCACTATGTAGTTGTTTAATGGCTTCTTTACTTAACCTTGCTGCTTTCCGCTCCTTAAGGAAAGAAAAGAAAGGCTTCTGAAGTCAGAAAACAAAATATGGGACTCTATCTATACTTTCTAAATAGCTTATTTTCCCTTCAAACAGAAAGGAGTCAGAATAAAGCAGCCAGTTAAAAAAAAAAAAGATTAAAAACAGCAAATCAACAAAAACATTGGACAGTGTGCATACAGAGAACATTTGAGTCACTACAACAAATGATGGAGAACTTTAAAAAGAAGAATACTTCACCTTCCTTTTTGGTTCTTTTAATACAGGCTCCTCATTCTCATCATCAAAGACATGTTTGTAGCCTTCACCCTCAGAAAACTGTGCTCTGCTCTACAGTGCATAAAGAGAGATTCATTCATTTGCCTGGATACACAGGCACTACCAAGGGCAAACAAGTCAAAAGGAAAAAATAATCATACAGATTATGCCACTGGTCAGCAAAACCAGCAAGTACTCTCATAAACCAACACAGATGCTGCATAGTACTTATGGTAGATTTTCAAAGCTCCTGCTATAGAGTTATCTTTGTAACTTTGCAGGACTACATCCCACCACCTTTAAGAACAAAAAGCAGAGGACTATTCTCTCCTCTGTCGTAGCAGTAGAAGTGCACCATTGTCAAAAAGAGTTTTAATACATGCCCAGGTGCAATACTTCCCACTAATAAACAATAATTCTTGTATCGCTATCAAGTGTTACCTTATATTTTTTTATTTTGTTTTTCACTGCCGCTCGTATTGATTCTATCGACTCTTCATCCTCTGGGGGGTCATCGTTTTCCTCTTCTAAGCCATTATCAAAAAGTTCTTTGTCATCAAGAAGACATCCACTGTCATTAAGAGGATACCTCTCACCACCATCTACCTGCTTGCCATAAGAATAAAGTATTTGTGTAATTCATTTCAGAAAGTCCCCTTCAGTTCTTTGGCATTAAGATTACTGTCAAAAGGCCTTGGTGAAAGAAGTTCGAAAAAATACGTGCCATCTTTTATCTAGCATCTTGTGTGCCCTGTAAGGCAGTCATATTCACTTTATAGCACTGCAAACTTGATAAGGTAATTCATGGAGCAGTGCTCCCTACGACTATGGTAAGTAGAGATCTTCCATAATTCCTGAAGACCAAAACAGCTCAGAGAGAATAAATTAACACTTGAAATATGCATTTTATAAATAGCAACAATACGCAACCTCCCAAGCGGCCATTTAGACCAGAATTCCAACTTGAAAGTAGCCCAAAGCTTCCTCCAGAAACTAGCACAGCAGCGTAGGGAAAAGCTGAAGTACCAAGCAAAGCTGCTTGTGCACACAACAAACCCCCAGTGAACCCAAAGAACTCCAAGAATTTCTGCCTGGCCTAACAAGCGCTGATGTTAAATAAAATGCTTGCATTTGTGCTTTCTTTGCAGATGAAACCGGTACACTTACTGGTGTTCCGTGGATACCACACCTGCTGTGGGAACGCAGACACTAGCAATGCTGAAGCATTAAAACACAATAACCAAATGCCAATAACCAATTAATTCAACTTAGTTGAGAAAACATCCGCAACTTTCTGCCAAAACATATACCTCTGCTCTGGGCTTCTTTTCTTTTTTCAGCTGTTTAATGGACTCAATTCTTCTCTCCTTCTCCTTTCTTCTTCTTGATTTTCCTACAGCTTTTTTTACTGTCTCTTCTTCAAAATCCCGTTTGTGTTTTCTGTACTTCTTCCCAGATTTTAGGGGTCTCTCCTCGTCCAACTTGTTCTCAGGTGAGCCAGACTTTCTGCTTCTTTCAAGGTTTTCAACCTGCAATCGGTCACCAGCGTCACTGTCATCACTGTCTAGCAGACCTCGGCGAATCCGATGAGATTTCTTGTTCCTCTGGGCAGTGATCTCTTTTTCCTCTCCGTTTTCCTCATCTCCACCCACAGTATCGTTCTGCACAGAAGAGCCACCATCTTCTCCATCTTCGCTCTCACTCTCCTGAAGCACCTTCTTGCTTTTTGTTTTCTTGCGTACAAAAATCTCTTCCTCTGAATCTGACAAAATATATTAAAAGAAATTATGCACGCTACGGAGAGGAAAATTCCACAAGTTAATAAACAATCAGTTAAACAAAGTTACATATCTGTTAAATTTCACAGATATCAACATCTATAGCAAATCAGCTTGAACTCAAGTTTTCAAAATCCAGTTCTCCCTGTAGTGCAGTATAGAGTTGATCCAAATTGACGTTATAGGTTTTTAACCTTTAAAGAAAAAAAGGCAAAGCTGAAAATCCTTCACTGACAGTGACTTCCCTTGAAATAGTAATAAAACCCACAGTGAGTAACTAGATAAGCACGATAGATTTACACAGATTAAGCAAATCATAAAAATAAAGGAAATAAACAGTTAAGACACTTGCATCCCATTCGCTATTTCCCTTTCTGTACCTTAAAAAACACTTTCAGAGATTTACAGATGCCCACCCACAGACTGAGCAACAAAAAAAAAAAAAAAGGCAGTTCGGATTCATACAGGTCAAACAATAATAACGTCCTAAAACGGTGTTTATAAAACGAAAAATGCACCGTCGAAGGCAACAGCCACCACACACACTTCATGGCAATATTACGGACCTCTGTCATCAAGAGACGCTATCTCCTTGCTGAAGCGGCCTGGCGAGGCGGTTTCACAGCTGCCCTGTCCGCTGTCACAGTCACTGTCACGGGTTTTCAGCAAGTCTGAATTCAAGTCTTCTAACAGAGGCTACGAAGCAAAATGAAACAGCAAAATGAAATTTTCCTTACTATGATAAACGTTGCTTATGTAGCGATGACTTTTGGTGCCTAACTTCACTCCAAAACCTTGGCTGACCCCTTACATACATTTATATACACATAACTGTTACATTTTAAGAATTAATTGGTATTTACATGAAGGGAGATTACACACCAACCTCTATAGATATTTATATACAAGGTGAGCTTGCACACACACACAAGAGAGCCACCATAGCGGCTGATCTCCACTGGTTATTATTCAAAACCATTAGAATGAAAAGGATAAGGAGAAAGGCAGAAGTTTGCTCTCCCGCGCCCGCATTTCACCCAGATTAATTACAGAGGGAGCAGAGGACGCCTGCGGGGACTCTCGAGGAAGGCTCCCCCGTGACGAGGAGCCCGAGCCCGGCGTGCAGGCACCCTGCAAGAGAAGGGCCCGCCGCGTCCCGGGCCGCCGCAGCCCTGCGCCGGCCGATGG
>VZTV01104461.1:0-13145 GCA_013400875.1 Anhinga rufa | reverse complement strand
AATTATACCATTTAACCTTAAAACAGTCTTAATCTCTCTTTTAACTCATTAGGAGCATAGGAAGCAAACTCAAAAATATATATATACAAATAAAATAAACATTCTAATGAACAATAATTCCTTTAATGACCTGGTATTTCACCAGTGTATATTTAGGGTTTTGTATCTGAAAAGCCCAGTCTGGATCTGCTGATTTACATTAAAATATTTCAATGCTTCTAACATAGGTAGTTACCAATATGCTTGTTATTTACCAGTGTCTTTGAGTACCTTTATCCCAGTGTAGTGGAAGGCAACTATCTGTCTCAGAAAGTAAATCATATTAAAGTAATAGAAATATGGTCCAAAACTAGAGTCTTTTGCACAGTTCACAGCCCCTTTCCTTAAACATTTATTGTCTTATTAAACAAAGAAGACAAAGGCTAATAAGTACACAATTCTGCAAGTTGTACTTTCAGTCTTATAAATTGTCAATGGGGTATCAAATAACACAGTTAATCTGTTCCTGTGTGCTCTGGGCAACCCCTTCCACTATTTCTATGTCATTCACCATTGTCAGCTCCAAAAGTAAAGCGTTGGGGTCCAAACCATTGTGTAAGTTACGTGAAGGGCTTCTTATTAGATTTCTGGTATCTGTGAGTGTCTCAGGATTCAAAGACTTAAGAAGACTGGTGGAATGCACCAGATAGTGAAAGCAATAATGTCTCCATTATGAAGTTTGCCATCTGTTGTGTTTTAAACTCTCATCTGCATTCTGTATTACCTCAGTAAAGGAAGAGATCCCTTATGTCTGAGTAGGATTTCAGGTTTTATTTTGTTTACACAAAACAGTATTCTTTCTAATCCCCCATTGTTAATGTAACATATACTTATTCAGGTGTCTTTGGAAAGACTACATGCCTTCACAATTTATATGTTCACTCAGTTCAGAACGTCTCAATTCTATTAAAAGTGAAATAAAAAAAAAAGTTCTTGCTGTGAACCCCAAGCTTGGTCTAAGTATTGCACTAACTTCTAACACTTGCTTTTAAACTCAGATTTTATACTTTTTGTGGAACGGATTAACCATTTCTTGTTTAGCTAGTAGAACTGACATTTAATGATGATGCTTGATGTATTTTAATAGAATAGAATGCAGACTTTTTTTAACCCTACAAAATTATCCAGAAATAGACTGTGGTTATTCCTTGTCTCATAAGTCTGTCCATAGTTGGTGACTTTCTGGTCCTATGTGATTGCTTCTCTGCTTTTTGGATTAAAATTAGATGAAACATGCAAATGGCTTATTACTTCTTCATTCAGTCTGCAACTTGTTGGTTCAAGCAGCTCAAAAGTGTCTATATATCTGGAAGACCAACCAGAAGAATTTGGATTATTTTCCCCTTTCTATGCAAGGAAACATCTTAAAGTTTACCCCTGCTGAGGAGAAGGAAAAGTTAGAAGGTAGGGAATGAATCCACAGAGATGAATGAGCTTTCCTTCCTGCCCTATTAATTGGAGGCCCAGTATTCTCCAGGCTGATAAATTACCCTTTTATTACTCCAATACCACATAAAGTGCCTATCTCCCCCAGGATGCCTACTTTATTCCTATGTATAGCCAATTAGTTTAAAGGTAGTTCAGGTGATACACAACCTCCATCATACCATATTCTGTATGTCTCTGATTATTCCAGAAAAGAGCTCCTGAAGAGCTTTAACCTTCACAGGAGAACCCAGATTAGTAAAGGGTGTACTGGAGTATAGCCTCTGTGTTCAAGTTCAGGAGGCATAAAGCAGTAGGCAGGAGGTTTTTTGGAAAGTTGTTAAAAAATCTGAAGTAATAAGTAGGTATTTGTTCAACAGGCAAGTGGTGTACACCACTTTTGTAAGAGTGGTACTAGCTACTTTCCTTCTGCTGCTGTGGAAATAAGAAAGCATTTACCCATTCTCTATCCAGCTAAATAGCTATAACATCTATTATCTTATTCCTTTCCCTCAGGAAATATAAAAGAAAGAATAAGAAAGCAATATACATTGATATTTTGCTAGAAAATTTGTTTCTTTACTGGTAACTCTGAATGTGAATATTTATACATTGGTTCAAATAAATAATACATGCAGTAAAAGGCTCCAATTTTCTGGTAACCTCACCATTAGTTATATTATTATAAGGTAATTCCCATCAAAATATAACCTCATGTTATTAATGCAGGTCATTTGTAATAATTACTCTGCTGTGTTTTAGACCAGTGAGTATGCTCGTTAAATGCTTTTTGATAACTTAAAACCTTTGAAGAGTAATTGTTCTTCTTCGTTGTGTTTGTGGTAGACTGTCATAACAATCTTCCTATTGAGTGTAGCATGTTAATACCAGGCAATGCACTGTTGAAAAGTACAAAATTTTATATTAGCTGACTTTATTTCTGCCTCTGTGTGAATTCCCTTCACAAATTTTATGTAACCCTTCCCCTTATTTGTTTTTGACATAACAATCCAACCTGACAGCACAGCTTTAATCCATTACTCAGGTTAAATTCATCACTCAAGAAGTACAAATGTTGACTCCTGACAAAAGATTGTGTTCAAGAGAGAGAGTTGATACTCTTTAAATAGGAAAAAACTAAAAACTGAAACGTCATATTTTTTTTTTCCAGTGGATGATATGAATATGCAAGTCACACCTTTCTGCAAAATAAGATACAAGGAAGTTATCTTGTAATTTTTCTTAGTTTTTACATGGCATTTCAAATAGAATCACATTGGTTTTTCTCTCACTGCTTCATGTCATTGCATGTCCAGCAACTTTACCTGTGCTAACTTCATAGTCTGGTAAAGGTCTATCCATAGGAATCCACAAGTGAATTTTTTTTCTGGAAATCATTGGAACTTGTGTATCACTGCAGCTTTTCTTATGCTTCAATAATTTATATTGTTATATATTTCTGTGCCAACACTTGATCACGAATATAGAAAAATCTTTGAACTTCATATGTGTTGATAATATATAACTTCTTGCTGAAAGAAAATACTGATTTATTGAAATGTAAATTTTCCATGGGAATGTACTGATTACAGTAAATCTTCCTCTTCAAAAGGTTTTCAGTTCCCAAAAAGACAAGGGAAAGAGAAAAGAGCTCCAATTATGACAGTCTTCCTGTGAGAAGGAAGGGTGGGATTCCCCTACCCTCCCAGTAAATATTAGCCTACGAGAATGTTATCAATGTGTTATGTGATATCATTAAAGTTGTGTGACTAACTAATCCATTCCCCTCAAATGAGCCAGTTGAAAACTGGTTAAGGTTAGTTAGCAGATTATGCCCAAGTACATTGACTCCTATCTTTACCTATTATAAGTCTGTATATCTCTGTGGTCTAAAACCTTTGTAGTTATTTGGCTAGAACAGGAAAAACTAGAGGGAGATAATAATCCAGCTAAATCTCCAGAGCTGTGGTTAAAGACATTCTGCTAGCATATGGAGGAAAAACAGAACAACCACTTCATTCGTGTCTGACCTGAATTTAGGTCTTTGTTGTCCTAAAACAACTTTAAGAAGGTTTAAATTTCATCCCATTAACAGATAAAAACGTTGAGAATTTCATCAAAAGAAAAGAAGATACTGTGTCCAACTCTTAAAGAAAGGAGTGCACCTTTATGCATTTTTTTCATACAAACACGAAAATTCTTTATCTAACTAGATTAAGTTATGTAGCATTTATTTTTGCATGTGCATCTGAGTTATGCAAAACCAAGTAAAAATATACTGCTTGTTTATGCAAAGTCTGGCTAATTGGAAAATAACAAGGCTAATACGTTTTAAATGAATTATGATCAAGTTCTTTCTGAAGTCAGTGGGCATCATTTCACTGACTTCTCAGGAGCTTGTATTTTCCAGAGAGACCACATAATGACTTTAGTAGGAGTTGCAAAGTTCTAATTATATTTTAACAGGAATTACCTTATAATAATACCACTAATTCTGAAGTTACCAGAAAATTGGAGCCTTTTACTGCATGTATTATTTCATTGAATGAATGTCTAATATTATAATTGTATTTCTAATTATTCATTGTTTATATTTCAGTGAATCAATATTTTTATTAATATGTTGTTGGAAATGTGTTTTTTAATAAAAATATATTCGGGATCTGGAAATAAGATTTTTTTATAACTCTTGAGATGATCACTGTATCCAAACCACCTCTACTGTTCTATAAAGTTCTTCCATGAATGCAGTGGATGAGAATTTATATTGCTTTCCTTTATACAAAAGAAAAATGAGCATGAGGTTTCCCACAAAAATATGTTATTTTCAAGCAATTGTGTTTAAATCAATCCCTTTCTCTAAGTGGTGATGTCTAATCTTCAAAATACTATGAGTTTTTGCTTCACATAACATCCAAAAGTCAAGATATTTCTGAAAAACAGACCTGAAGAGTCACTTTATTGTCTAGTTGTCCTTATGTGTAACTTTATTATCTCTAAGAGATCTTTCTTTAACTCACAATTTTGAATTTTACCTTTAAATTCTTCCACAAGTGAATTGATCTTTAAATTCTCTTTCATGTTTTGGAGATGCTGGGATTGGAGACAAAATTAATGAAGATCTGAATATTTACTTTGAGAATTTGGCCTGTTCTGTATTTTTACTCCATATTTTAATATAATTTTATGTGGGGGGAAACAAACAAAAAAGCAGCATCCCATGGTTGATGTCACATTTCTCATTCTGTCTGTAGTAGCTTTTATTATCCACTTTTGATGATTCTTTTATTCTTCCACTGTATTTCTACTCTACCAACATAAAGACTCAAAGAAAATGTTAAAAAAATATATTTTTTTTGGTAGAAGTTGACTCTTCTCATTACTTTGAGGGAAAGAAAATTAAAAACTAACCTCTATGCAGTTTGAAAGGATCATCATATTCTAGTAACAATTTCCTAAAATGATCAAGTTAACTACTTTAATGTTGCAGTAAAAATCCTACATTTTCACCACCCAAAGTCAAAACTTCAATGTTAGAAGACAGCTATACACTACTGTCATTTATTTATTTTTCTCAGAATGCAATCTTACTTTAATAACAATAGATACAGGGACAAGATTTTCCTTCATGTTATCTATTGATAATATAAACATCTGTGTGTGAACTAATAAATTTAGATTCCTTTTCTAGTCACTGGCAACAAATAAACATTTGTCACTGGAAAGGAATAAACATGTGAGGGCACATTTCCTTAGGCATATACTACACTGTGTGCACCTTGGCTAAAATGAGAAGACTTGTGCCCTACAGCCTTTATTTCTCTCCAGTGATGGTAAAGACTCAGTTTCAGTAATTCAATACACTGGTTTTGGCTGGGATAGAGTTTTGTTTTTTTTTTTATAGTAGCTAGTATGGGGTTATGCTTTGGATTTGTGTTGGAAACAACATTGATAATACAGGGATGTTTTCGGTTTTGTTAAGCAGTGCTTACACAGAGTTGAGGCATTTTCTGCTGCTCACCCCACCCCACCAGCGAGTGGGCTGGGGGTGCACAGGAAGCTGGGAGGGGACACAGCTGGGACAGCTGACCNACGCGTGATGGAGCCCTGCTTTCCTGGAGATGGCTGAACACCTGCCTGCCCATGGGAAGCAGTGAATGAATTCCTTGTTTTGCTTTGCTTGCATGAACGGCTTCTGTTTTCCTTATTAAACTGCCTTTATCTCAACCCATGAGTTTTCTCATTTTTACTCTTCTTGTTCTCTCTCCCATCCCACCGGATGAGGGAATGAGCGAGCTGCTGTGAGGGGCTTAGTTGCTGGCTGGGGTTAAACCATGACACTCAAGTACAGATATCTAAAGTTAGTTAGACAACTCCTTCCTTAAGTTAGGTTCTTTAGCTTTTGCTCTGGTATTGGTTTAATTTTGCTTATTTTTAGGTAAGGGTTAAATACTTTTCAATGTACTTTACAGTTTTATTGCCAAGATCACTAATGATTTGTTACAACATAAAATAGAGGGGCTACTTGCAAATACAGCTAAGGCGGCCTGTAAAGTGCAATTCACATTCTCTGAAAAGCCTCGTTTGCTAGGAGAAGAAATAATTTCTTTTTTCCATCATCTGTGATGGAGAAAATGATTACTGGTGCAAAAGACGGTGGGAATGTCTGTGAATCCCATGGTGTGTTTGGTTATCAAACTGTCTTGATATCTGTTTTATCTCTTTCTCTTTTTAGATTTGGAACACAAGAAAATAGATGTTAAAACTACAACAAACCAAAACTTGCATGACCATTATATTAAAAGGGAATAATTTCACTGAATTAAAAAGGAACTGTAAACCACTTTTTTAATCTGCTTATGAAATAATCTGCTTCTTTTTCAAAATCGTGAACCACATCAGACCTTTATATTTCAAGCTATTTTTTAAACAGATGGTAACTGTGATAAATGCTATTCTTCTGTATACTCAAAGGTTTATAATCAAAGGTAGTTCCTCTGCCTGTCATGTGCCTCCAGTCTTTATTATATTCTTTAAAAAAATCAAAGTGTGTGATCTTCTGAGAGTTCCCTTTGCAACCTGTGCAGAGACTTAAATCATATTTGTATCTTCCACTGTTAATGATAACTCCAATGGCTTGAATAATCTGCTTCTTGGTAATTCATGTTCAGACCATTTTTTAACTTTTAAATAAAAGACAGTCAATTAATTTCTGTTTGTTACAGAAACTTAGCACTATTTTTTTTCCCCCTAGAAATAATCTATATGGGAGATGTGACTATGCAAGACCTAGTTCTTAAAATCTGCAAAATGTGTGTGAATATATATATATATAAAAAAAAAGCTAGCAGATTTCCCAAAGAAGAGTAAATCCATTTTAAAATACTCAGTTATGACCTGTATTCTGTGAAGCAACGTATCTACAAGACAGCAACTGTTTCCTTTTTCTTCTGTTCTTCTAAAGGGAAGTGGTTAGGCATCTGTATAATTCCAATGTGGCCTGTGAACGTGATGCCTCTTTTCTGGAAATAATCTGCTAATAGGCTCAAGTACTGTTTTTTACTTTCTAGGAAAAGATAATGCAAGGGAAAAAATATTCTTTGTGCTCTGATCCTCGTGGAAGGATTCCCCTCTAGATCAGACACCTAATAGTGGGAGTGGGACTCAGTTGCCTAGACATGCTGTCATTTTAGTAGATCATTTCAGGAGTCCGTTTCAGTATGTGCTCACTAGCTTCTTTTGACTGGATGAACTGTGTTTCCAGTGACTATAGTAGGACCTAGCTCACATTAAACCTACCTACATTTAAGTAAGTGAATCTGGAGATGAATTCCACTCTTTGTGTTTTCAAAGTTTGGCTAACTAGAACAACTCTCTGCCAGATGTTGGCCAGTAGCAGTGAGATTAGACATGCTAAACATGAGTCATTTTTCTTACTTGGATCCCCATTAAGCAGATTCTGCTCAGGGCCAGTAGACATGCTTAAGGAAG
Organism: Anhinga rufa; assembly: GCA_013400875.1. NCBI lineage: Eukaryota > Metazoa > Chordata > Aves > Suliformes > Anhingidae > Anhinga > Anhinga rufa. The sequence goes on along the minus strand of VZTV01104461.1, from coordinate 5,690 downwards.
GGAAAATCTTCAGTTTCTTTGTGATTTACCCAGTTGCAGAAACAGAGGGTTGTGCCACAGCTCAATAGACACAGACTTCATCAAAGGCATCCTTTGTGGTGCCATATAGAAACTAGCATTTTTTTAATGTCAATTCCATTAGGTCTCTGAAACATGGATCTTTTCTCCCATTTGGCTTCCTTTCTCAAGTATATGTTGCATGTAGTCATCCCCAGGTGACTGCTTTTATAGCACAAGGATAAATTAAGGGCCCCCTGAGTAGCTGTTACGTTTCTCCTTCAGACATATGACTTGGACTTGTTGTGAATGTTGTGGGCATGTCCAAATCATATGGAAAGGTGTGCCAGGTTTCTGAGAAGGGCACAGACCCCTCATTTTTATTTTATTATCAATAATGCCCTAAGCATTATGGGTATGAGTCAAACAATGCCATTTCAATTCAGGGCCAAAAGGTCTCTTGAGACCCAACATGGAAGAGCAAAAATGTAGCCTTGAAAAAAAGGTGGTAGACTGAAATAAAATGCCTAAGACTAAGAAACTAGTCCTAAAGAAAAGATTTTTTGGGAAAAAAAGTCTGATTGAGATATCTGAATGAGAAAAAGTCTGAATAGAGAAGTATGTATGAGAAATAGGGCAGAAATGTCCTTGTTCACTACCTTTATTGTGTCTGTTTCACCATTTTTCATTTCTTTTTTCAACAGTTATGGGCTTAAATAAAAATGCTGACATATGTAAGACTTCAGCTTCAAGGCCAAAGCGTGGATCCTGTGACCAGCTTTAAGATGCGAGAAACACAGTTTGGGACACTTGCACAGAGATAGTGATATAGAAAGCACAACACCCTTAAGAGTGTCTTATGGATTGCAACAGTGACATTTGAAAAATATATCAGTTGTTAGACAGAGTGGAGGCAGCTGGCTGTTAAAAAAAATACTATTTCTGAAATACCAGGAAGAGAAATCAGAATGACAGTTGTTCTTAAAGGAAGAAGCTATGTATGAGCTAAATAGCTGCAAAATAATAACTTAGTACATATTGTATTGATACTTTACATAAATAAATTCAGTCATTAGCAAAAAAAGAATGAACTATTAATTAAGGTGAAGGTTACCTAGTCAAATTGTTAAGCAAAAGCTAGTTATAGACAAAAATATTGATCATACATTGTAACTTGCAGAAACACTTGAGATTTAACAAACAATAAATGTTTTAGTAAATGTTGGCTAGTTAAGAGTGCACATTAGGGATTTCATATTTAGTAATTAAACATGTGCTTATATATTTCAATGAGGATATTAAGGAACTTGAATAGGTTTCCAGTTTATGATGTGCTAGTCTCTGATAGTTCCAAGGTTTAGACACATAAGACACTTAGACACACCTTAAATATAGGCAAACTAACGGCACTGACTGACTATTGTTTGAAAATTGATTGAGCTGAGAAGGTGGCCTCTGCTGCCCACCTTGCCTGTCCACTGGAGCCGTATCTCCTTTAGCCAGTATAGTTGAACTATACCATAACTGTTTAGAGACCAACAATTTAAGGTAAACTAAATGTGTTTTTTTCTGTATGTTACTATAAGTGTAGTGGGTTGATTTGGCTGGTTACCAGATAACCACCCAGCTGCTCTCACTCCCCCTCCTCAACAAATGATAAAAAAATATGATAAGATGAAAAATTTCATGTGTCAAGATAAAGACAGGGAGGTAGATCACTTACTAATTACCATCACGAGTGAAAAAGGACTCAACTTGGGGAAAAGTAATTTAATTTCTTGCCAATTAAAATGAAGTAGGATGGTAAGAAACAAACAAAACTAAAAACATCTTCTTCCCATCACCTGCCCATTTTCACTCAACTTGACTGCTTCATTCCCAGCACCTCCTACCATGTGGCACAGGGGTGACAGGGAATGGGGGTTGCAGTCAGTTCATAACAGCTCCTCTCTGATTCTCCTTCCTCCTCACATTTTCTTCCCTGCTCCAGCATGGATCCTCTCCACAGGCTGCAGCTTCCTTCAGGGCACATCCACCTGCTCCAGCATGGCATCTTCCACAGGCGTGGTTATCAGCTCCAGTATGGTGCCCTGCATGGGCTGTAGGAGAGTTTCTGTTCTGCTGCCTGGACCATCTATCTCCTCTCCCTCTTTCTTTTTCCACTTTGGCATTCACAGGGTTGTTTCACTTTTTTCTTTCCCCCCTCACACCTCAAACTGCCAGATAGCATTTTGCCCTTTCTTAAATACATTTTTCCCTGAGGCACCACCATCTTGACTGACAGGGCTCAGCTGTGCCCTGTGGTGGGTCTGTTGGAGCCAGCTAGAACCAGCTGTGTCCGGCATGAGGCAGCCCCAGCCTCTCCTCACAGGGATGCCCCTGCAGCCCCCACTGCCAGCGCCTGGCCACATAAACCCAGTGCAATAGCACAATGGGCACTGGTGCGTAGGGTACCACAGGGAACTCCTCTGTCCTTATCAAGGGGGAATCACTTTTGGAAGCAGGGCCAAGTGGACAGCTTGAGGAAGTAATCAGCTCAGCTTAATCACTTGCTTAATCCAGTCCTGTTCATGAGTCAGCGCTCTGGACAGCCCTGTGGGCTCAACTGTGAGTCTACTGCTGTACTCACACTATAGAAAGGGTAACATTTGAAAAGTTTGGCCTCTCAGATGGCAAAAACTGTTAGTTTTTTTAAAGCTCTGTCTGCAGTAAGTTAACAAGTGTATTGCTCCATGAATTCTTATTTTAATTAACTTCTAATTTAATCAGATTTTTAAAAGTAAAAATCAGAATATTTTGCTTGTAGATCTGTTTATGTACAGTCAGGACTTCAGCAGCTCCCACTCCTATGCCACGTAATTTTGATAGATTCAGGACTAGTTCTTTTGAGCAGTCACCAACTGCCAAAATCCTAGTAGCTTCACATTGTAAAAAATGGTCCCATGACTGATACATTTGTTAACAGCTCCCACAGAAAAGGGAAAAAATCAATACACGTTGGAAATAAATGGTAACTTCTCATGACCCGTGCTGAGTGACAATGGCCCAGGACTGAGCCGCCAGTGATTGCACTTTAAGGTTCTCGTCTGTGGACTGACGAAGTTGTTGCTTCTGCTTCTCAAGATTTACTTCTTTAAATGTGCTGAGCAAGATATGTGATGTATAACGCCATAACAAATATCACGAAAAGGAAAATATAATATATAATTAAAGAGATTGTGATAAAATCTATGAACTCAGTAACATTTTTAGGAAATTATAAAGTAGTTTTTCTAGTCGGATATCAAATATAATATTCAATTCATTAACAACTCTCATTATTCCCAGAGCCATAAACTTTAATTTATTTTACTGTGCAGCAATTCTACAAAATGTAAGTCATAAAATGTAAAAGAACATGTTTAGAGGGATTGAGAAAGAGAATAGTCAGATATTTTTTCTTTTCTAGTCAGTCCTATCTATTGCCTTTTTTCCTCCTTTTTTATTACTCCTCCTTTTTCTAATTAACTACCATTTGTCATCTTATGTCAACTGATAAAATTATAAGTCATTATTTAGGATACTAATAGCCCTAGAAGCAGTTGCCTCACGCATAAACTCTCATGCCCAAATGGCCACTTACCAAAGAACTAGATTTTAATTTCTCATCATTCATTACTGTTTCAATTGGTCTGAACAGAATAATTGAAAAACAGCAGGTGCTTTTTATTTCAGTTCTTTCAGCTTGTTTCTTAACTTACTTTTGTAGCAGCAGTGTACTTCCACAGTGAGAAGGCAATTAATTCTTCTGTATGCCAGAAGATGCCACTGTAGCACTCGCTGACAAACAGCAAAGACTGATGGCAGGAGAGAAGGCTATAAATATTATCAGGTACAGCATCTGATTGATTGTTCCTGAGTAGGTTGTTACTGTGAGTACCCTAAGAATTCAAGGTCTTAATTTGATAAGAGAATGAGATTCTGCAGTATTTTTGATTTTTACAAAGAAGAAATAAAAGCTTCTAGATATTGGGAATTAAAGGAAATAGTTATTTTATGGCATAATTTAATTAACTGATATCCTAGTAAGGTATTTGCTGGCTTCAATATTTATGCACTACAAGACTGTAACAAACATCAATATACGCACATGTTCTTTCTCCAAAGGTTTTTTCTAGAAAGGATTTTCCCACTTTTTAATATACTGTATAAATCACTTAAAAAAATAGTCTCCTTAGGTTACTATTTCATTTTCTTCTACATCCAGTTAATCGCAGAGAGGTTTGATATAATCTGTCTACTGCAGTGTCATGGTTCTTTTTTCTTCTTTCTTTTTCTTTAAGAAAATGCTGGCAGTGAGCAGTCCATCACTAGCTTTAGAAACTAGGCTTTTCCCCAGGCAATAAAGAAACAGGGCAGCCAAAAAATACTTCCCAAAAAGATCTATCTAAAAGGATGTTTTATTTTATTTTATTTTAGGAACAGTTTGAACATTTTATCTCTTGACAGCCATGCTACTTGTTGGTGACAGAGGAGAAAGGGAGGAAGGTTACTGTGGAGCGCCACTGACGGTCAAAAAAGCTCAAACTGATAATCTATAAAGAAATACAATAGGAGGAAGCACTTTAAAAGAACTTCCTTTGAACAAGCTCTCTATTAATTAAGTTTGTCCTCAGAGATAGGGTGGTGCCTACATCAGAGAGCAAGCAAATATATTCCAAGTGTGTGTGTACGTATGCTTTCCAGTGGGACACTGCAATATACTGTCTAATGTGAATGTCACCAAACAGATAGCCAGAATGCATTCTTGAAATTTAAGCTGTGCAGGGTTTTCTGCTATGAAATGTGGAAAAAAAAATTATTAATCACAAGCAATGTACAATGCAAATTCTGTGCCACCTATTATTACTGATTTTATTTTTCCAGTTATTACATATAGACATCATTTCTTGAGATCAAGTAGGTTTATCAGCTAATGTTTAGAGTTTATGATACTTCTGCCTGATTAGAAGCAGGCCTAACTTCATTCTGTGTGGGGTTGAGGGAAAGAGGAATGGTTTTTCAGTCAGTCATAGAATCACAGAATATCCTGAAGTGGAAGGGACCCACGAGGATCATCGAGTCCAAATCCTGACTCCACACAGGGCAACCTAAAAGCTAATCCATATATCTAAGAGCATTGTCCAAATGCTTCTTAAACACCAACAGTCTTGAGACCATGACCACTTCCCTGGGGAGCTTGTTCCAGTGCTTGAACACCCTGTCAGTGAAGAGCTTTTTCCTAATATCCAATCTGAACTTCCCCTGATGCAGTTTTAAGCTATTCTCTTGCATTCTGTTGCTGGACACCAGAGAGCAGAGATCAGCATCTCCCTTTCTGCTCCCCATCATGAGGAAGTTGTAGATAGCACCAAGGTCACCCCTCAGTCTCCTCTTCTCTAAGCTGAACAAATCTAGTATCCTCATACTAGATGCACGTGCACATACAGCTTCTCCTCATAAGTCATGCCCTCTAGTCCTTTCACTGTTTTTGTAGCCCTCCTTTGGACACATTCTAATATTTCTATATCCTTCATATATTCTGGAACCCCAAACTGTACACAGTACTTGAGGTGAAGCTGCAGCAATGCTGAGTACAGTGGGACAATCGCTTCTTTAGCTACACTGCATTTAATGCACCCCAGGATATGATTGGCCCTTTTGGTTGCCAGGGC
>VZTV01104454.1:0-11949 GCA_013400875.1 Anhinga rufa | reverse complement strand
CCCTACCATTCTGTGATTCTACAGGCTGACTCCCTGCTAAGAAGATATTTGCATGCACCTCATCCCCTTGCAACCTTGGCTTCCTCTGAATTAAAACCCAAGCATATGAGTAGAGAGAAGCCATAGGGGGCTTTTGTGGGACTACAGGAACACTATGAAGCACTTGTACCCAATAAATTGCAAAGCTACCTCCACCAGTATAGACATGGTCACTTTGTCCTACTTCATCTTTAGACTTCACACACTTCTTTAACTACATCATAGAAAGTTCTCTCTGTCCCAAAAATGTTCTCTGGTTAAGCACAGACTCATTCACTCACTCCAACTTCTTCTTGCTAAACTCCACAATTTTTCTTCAGTCTCATAGAATAGAGCAAAATTGCTGGCATTCTTATGGCTCTTTTCTGAAACATCTTCCATTTATTAACTTCTTTTTTAAAGGCATTATTAGTGAAATCAAGTACAATGTTGTTGAAATTATTTTATTAGTGCTGCACATAGTCACACTGATTCCCACTTTTAGCACATTCACTGCTACTCACCCAAAGATGGTGTCAGCTCTGCTAACTGCAGCTTTTTACTAAATGTTAATATCCATTTGGCAATGTGCTATGGCTCCAACACCTTCTCCAACTCCCTGATTTCCAGGATGTGGTAAGCAAGACATGCATTTTTATTGAACTCAACTCCCTCTGTTGGACTGCAGCATGTCTGTATCCTAAACTATAAAAATTACCTTTGAAGCATACCTTTGGTTATATAAACTGGTAGAAAACTAACAGAGATTGACAAAATAAAAAACATGTAACTACCCTAGGAGCCTTTTAATCAGAAGGGTCTCTCTAGCTTTTTAATAACTAAGAGAAAAACACTGCTACCAATGACAATTAAGGATGCTTTTGTACATAGATGTGTACTGGCAGAGACAGTTCTCATGGGAAGTAGCAAAAGCTAATTCTAAGGAATAAAAAACAGCAAGTAAGACATCATCAATCTCTGATGGAAAAATCAACTTGAAAAATAATATACTAAAACTTTCTTGGCGACTTTGAATTTATTTTACTATTTATGTGGCTTAAAACACCATAGAGTGCATGAGGAAAGAATAGAAACCTTAGTTTTGTAAAATTCTCTAGGGACAATACTGCAAATGTCACCAAAAAAAACATTTTCTGTCCAGCATTTTTTGATTCTCTTGCATTTTCTCTGACAACCCCAGGATGAATTAAATTTGATACTCCATATGCTTACTACATGTTTGATATGATATGTTTAGAGACAAAACACTGGAGATCTTCCAGTATATTTTTAATATGTTCAGGAAATAAAAAAAAAATCTGAATTCTTTCACTTTGGGCCATTAGAGAAAAGCTTTATAACATATTTTCTACCCAGGACACTATCCTGCTTTTTCTAATTATGGGGGAACTTAAAACAGAAATTAAAGAAACAAATGGCTTATAAAGAAGCAAAAAGGAATTAGCTTTTGGTTGTATCAAAATGTAAACCCTTGAAAGATCGTTATCTTGTAAAAGAAAGATGATTCTAGGTTTCCTTAATTGATAGACCTATGGAATAATTCATACAAGGAAAAGATAGAAATGAATGTCGTATTTTTTTCCATTGAAGGGCTTGAAAGGGATGATGAAAAAGAGGCTGCAGTGCTGTATTCCTCCTTGAATGCATAGCTGTGAAGAAAAAAGGCAAGGCAAGGAGAAGACTCTATATGACACTGTAGACAGACAATGTATGCTAAAAACACACACTGTTTTAAAGCCTTATTATCTTTATTAAAACTATTCATAAGAAATGCTAGAATCTTTTTACCACAGTAGATTCACCCAGCAAACAAGAGATCTTGTCAATTCTCTTGCAAGTTTCATTTATTTAAAGTTTCTGAGATCTGAATATGAAATAATTTATTCCCCAGTACATCTCAGGTTCTCAAATTCTGTGTGCAACATCAAATGTGTGAGCATAATGACAGCCACGAGGATCCTGGTAAAGCTAAGTATGCAGAAACTGGATGCTGCTGGGGTTCACAGGGTTTAATTTTTGTGAACATGGACCTGTGGAGCCGGTTCAACATGTCTGCAAGTACTTTATATATCACTGCCAAGATGAGCACAGAGTGCAAGACATTGCAATAGACCTAACAAAAAGAAAACTTTAAAAGAAGCATTTTATACATATTTAAAACAAACATTAAAAGATATTTACAAATTAAGGTAATAACTGAACTGAGATACCTTAAAAATCACTTGAAAGATGAAGCCATTGGTAAGAGGAAAACCAAATGGTGAGTGGAACAGAAGTTGGGAATGTGAGTAGTGATTAATTATGAATTTATATTGATATCATCTACAGGGGATATCAAGTGTTTCCAGCAGCAGACAGTCCATGTCAGTGCTCTCTAGCTTCTCTTAAGCTAATAAAATATCTTAGACATCACCTCCTGGGAAGGGTATAAAATGGCAGATGAATACAGAAAACATTTTGCTTTAATTGCAAGTTATGGGAGCAAGAATCATGAAAACATATGTGAAAGAAAAAGGTGGTGGGATTCTTGAGGTTTATTAACTAAAAATGTTAAAATGAAAGTGGTGAATGAATGGCTAACAAACATGGTATAGGAATGTCATGACTGTTGCTGGTTTGATGGCTGATGTTCTGACAAACCCTCACAGGACATATCGCTACATACTGGCATATGTCAAACATGTAAACTAGCTTCAACTACTGTTAATTTTTTTTTCTGCACATTACAAACTCCCAAGAGTCCATTGCTACAAGAAGAAGAGAACTGGCCTATCACTAACTGAGCGGGCTAACAAAATTGAGCACTGCCAAGGGAAATTACCTGAAAATGTAAGATGGTGCCTTCAGCTAGGCTAGATCAGTGCACAACCCAAAGGGAACAAATGGAGAGCAGACTCAAAACCTGGGGTCTTTGAGATGCTCTGAAAGGAAAGCTGACAAGTTTGAACTACTTTACCTTCAGTACATTTTAAATTTCCTAGCTCAGTCAAAGAAATCAGCATAGAAGATTAGTACGTCAAAAGGCAGGAAAATAATCTGATCAGACTGTTGAGATAAAACAGTACAGTAAAGAGACCAAATCAAAGAAGGATGAAAAAGTATATTCTATTTCTATGAAGTTAAAGTGGCTAAACATGACACCTTAGCACTGTACAAACACTGATGTATGACTATGTACAGGAGCATTCAAAGCACTTGGTTTGAGACCCATAGCACCTGAGGCATAGCCTTTGGCCTGGCTGAGCTTAAAGGTGTGCTTACAGGAGGACGAAGATGGGCACAAAGAGATTCCCACAGGTATTGCTGTGGCACAGGCATGCTTCCCCCATAACTGCAGCAGAGCTAGAGATGAAATCCGGAATCCCTATGCCACGTAAAGATTTACTTATCAACAGGGAACATACACAAATGTTGTCGCTTTAGAGATTAAAAGGTTGCTAGAGTGAATAGTTCTCTCTGCAGCTTATCTTTCTCTCATGGAAATGAAGCTCGATAGGCACCAGAGTGGTGGGTCCCTAAGCAGTCCTAGATGGTCACTAATCAGTTACATAACCTCAGGAAATCATATCACTTTTCTGTGCTTTTGTCTCTTCTTGTTTGTCTTGTCTGTCTGGAATGGCAGGTTTTAATGAGATTAAAGTAGAGAATGATTATCTCTTGATCTGTGTGTGTAATATTAGAGTTCAACGCTGCAGTTCCCAACGTTCTCAGCTGGGGCCACTAGGTGCTGCTGTAATATGAGTAATTAAAATAATAACTATTATTAAGGAAATTGCATATATTCTTACTATGGACTTTCAAAAAGCCTGAAAGCCAGGGAAAAAACTTATTCTAAACCTGTACATTTTTTGAAAAATAAGAACCGAAAGACCCGGTTATTGACTTCACTTGTACTCAAAAGTTTTCCTTTTACCGTTTGCAGCTTTGCAGAAAAAAAGCTGCAAATACCTTCCCCCTTTAAAAAATGCACTGAATAAATGCAAATCTTTTTCTACTCCTTTTCAATTTTTAAGCCCATCTTCAGCATTTTGCTCATCCAAACCATTACAACTCCAAAACCCTTGCCAGCTACACAACTGTGCACCTTATTCACATACTATTTGGATGTGAACAGAAGGCAGAGCCCTCAGCGTGAGGAAGCATGACTGGAACTGCAAACGATTCAGTAAATGCATGGTGATGTTACTGAGGCTCAGATTTTGTACCTGTCAGTTCTGCAGCCTTCTAAGGAGGCTTTATCTTATTAAACGTAGTTGACTAGCCATAAACACAGTAAAAGATTAATAAGACTCCATATGAATCACAGTCAGAAAATGCTTCTTGCCTGAGAGTATTAAAAAGTCTTTAAGCAGCTGCCAGCTATAGCTCAGAGAGCTATATGACTAAAGTGCTATTTCTGAAAGTCTTGGAGTCAGTGCATCTAACTGGACTTTCTAGTGGACAATCCAAAAGGCTATTTATAATCAAAAATAATTTGGCAAGTCTTGCTCATCAAACCAGTTTTCCAGACACAAAGACTCCACTTAAAAATTTGTTCTTGGATTTACTGCCCTTAAAAATGAAGTTAAATTAAATTATCTGGATCATCAGAAGAACAGGTCTGCTAAGGCAGTTCTGGATTAATTAGAAGTGATGAAGTTTTGCTGCTGGGTTACTTCAAGACCCAAAGTTAGCGAGCACAGAAATGAAGGGACAAACACTAAGCACATGTGGAAAAAAAAGTACAAGGAATACTATATGAGAATTAGGACTTTATGGTAAACCTGTGACAGAATATTCACAGTTTAAATAAATAATTGTTAAAAAGCATTTTAGGAAAGTGCAGAGGTGCTAACACAGACTAAAAATATATTTTATTCTTACCATTTGAGACTGGCTCCGGGGACAGCCATTGATATCTTCAACCTTTTCATTTGCTAAACAAAAACAGTGAGGAAAAAAGCAGAAGTAAACAATGAGATAAAACCTTCCTTTCCACGCCCTGGTCAAAACAAAAAAAAAGGACCTAAAAACCAAAACAAAAACAAAACAGAAGAAGAGCAGAAAAGACACAGCAATAAAGTGCACAGGGTTTTGTTGACACAGAGCTCCTTTCTAAGTAAAGCTCAGTTGTACAGTAACAACACTCTTGTTAGCAGCAGTTGCTTCCACATGCCAAATCATGCAAAGGGGGAAGTGCGAAGGAGGTGGCTGCTAATTCTTCAGCCCCTGCAAAATAACTGCTGACATGAAATCTTCCACAATTGTCTTTGCAGGGTCAGGATACAGTTTCAAGGCATCCCAGAAAGTATGAGCCACTCCAACTAACAAAATGCACACATGGGAGACATATGGTTTAATGGAGCATTCATTTCTGACAATTCAAAGTGTGTAAGATACAGTTCTGGCCATTTAAAGTATGGTTAAACAGCCACTTCCAAACATGCTCACATAAACATATTTTTTAATTAAGACAAGGATGAACCACACAAATATCAGAGACATATGGACTCAGTCAAATTGTATTATTCAGGGTTCATCTTATTGTTAAATACATTCAACTTGAATTATATATTCCCCCATGCAAGGAGTCAGCTTGCAGTGCTTCTCTCAGCCCTGGTCTTACCAATGATCTGGATGATTTCTGCTAGCAGAACTCCATCCGCAATGTCCTGTTGCAAATCCTTGATCAACCGCTTGTGGCCAGATTTTGCTAGGTAGTGGTTAGCCCAGTCAGTGTATATCTGCAGAGCAGAGGGGGAGGGCAAGGGGGAGAGGGGGAAGAGAGAAAAGAAGACAATAAAAATTCTTAAAACAAATGTTGGCTTGCACACCAGAACTATTCTGGATCACATTCCCATTTAAGAAGTGAGCACCAAAGGAAACAATTTTAACATTGTGTTTTTTCCTTTTTTTTTTTTTTTAAACAGCCATGCCCCTCCCCCTGCCATTCTCTGTTTTATTTTAACTTCAAATGATTCAGGATGTTTCATGAGGGTTTAGACTTGCTGTGACCAAGCAAAATTCCCCTTATGACTGTAAAGGAAACTCCTGTCGTAAATCAGTCACATCTACCGCAATTCCACCTCCCACCGTGTTTCTACCTCTACGCACGCCCCACCACCAACTTCCACGTTCTGGGGCTGCCTGAGAGAAAGTGATAGCAGAGACATGCGCCTGTGTTTTGGTAAGAGTTCATCGGGCTGTCACTGGTGATCCCACGCCTGGCGATGCCTCTGTGACACTTTCTGCAGTAACGTCCCGCCACACGGGGACAGGTCGTTTGTCCTCTTGCCTAAGGTTCAGTGTGCTGTAATGTGCACAGAGGAGACTGAGAGCACCAGATGTACAGTAGTCTCATTGCTGGAATTAGAGTATATATTCNGGGGGGGGAGGGGGAGACTGAGCAGCACCAAATACTTAGCAACAGGCAGCACAGAAATGGCACTTATCAACATAAGGTTGAAAAGGACCAGCTGAACTACATTCTCCAAAATAAGGGGGGATGGGCGTGGGTTGAAGAGGGGGGTTGAAGGCATTTCATAAGGCATATATGTACACAGAGAGAGTATTTGGTAACACCTACAGCACGCATACAAGGAGAACCAGGTTCACTTAGGGTGAGATAAGAGGAACAGACACCTTCACCTATGTACCAAAGTGAGAGTGCACCCAAAGAGGTGCTCACACCATCCCAGGGTGTCCCAGCATGCAGAGGCAGCTTGGACTAGCGGAGCTTGGTGTGGGGGTGCCACACAGCTGGAGGGTATCAGTGCCCCTTGGCAGCCAGCGCTGGCTCCCTTTTGCAGGGTGTCTGTGGCCTCTCTCCTCACCCCAGAGAAAAGGATTTGTACAGAACCTCCCACTACCATGGGGTGGTACCACTGAGAGAAAGCATATATGTACGACAGCATCACTGTGTAAGTAAATATAACGTCTAAGGTTCTTTCTCTCCTGAGAATATTGTTTGAAAATGTTGAAACTGCACCTCTTCCATAAAACCAATATGAGCTCACTTTAAAAACATCCTTTTATTTAACCTCACAGACCCCTGGGAGGAAGGGGTCAGAATCCCTTTTTGTGAACAGAAAAACAGAGGCCAAAGCCATTAACTACTTGCTTAGTTCACCAAGGAAATCCATGGCAGAGCCAGGGAGGGAAAACTGATGCAATTACCAGTCCAGAGTCTTACCCAGGGAACAAACATCCACTTCCCACCCAGCAAAAGTATCACTGCTCAGTTCATGCTCCCATGCTAAGGACTCCTTCACTGAGTACCTTTGTCACAGATTTTCTCCTTCTTCGTTAAAAGAGACAGAGAATTATAGCTTGTTTGGTCTACCCTATTTCTTCCCATACTCCTGCAGGTGGATCACCAGCTGGTTTGCCATAGCTTTCTTGACAGCTTTAGAACTTTAGATAATTCCACAGAATTAAACTGTGGAAGCGGATTCAACTCTCCCATAGCCAAAGGATGTTGCTGTTAGATGGGGCCCTAAATTTCCCTGCTGTACCCAGAAGTCTGCTTCAGTCATCTGTGTTTTCACCAGCTGATATTCTTTTTTCACTATTACAGGTGAGTGACATGAAAGGCTCCATTAAAATGTTTTTTAAAGCCAACTGTAGGTAAAGAAGTGTTTCTTCAACTGTATGACCATATATAATGAATGTTAATGTGGAGTCTCTAAAGATTGTATGAAAGCATATTTAGAACAATATAAAATCATGATGGTAAAAGACACATACCACACCCATAGCATCATGTATTCCCTACTACTAGTATTTCAACTTCAGTCATTCTTCTAAAGTAATGTTTCAGAAATATTCTCTGAGCTATTACTATAAGCAGAACTATTTTCTCTATTCCAATGAAACTGATCCACTGGAACATACAGAATTTAATACCCACTAATATTATTTTAGGTTAGTTTCACATTACAAATAAAAATACTTTACCAAGCATTTCCTTTTTCATTTGTCACACCCACACATAATCTGGTGTACCAATCCTAATTTTGACTACAATTTGAACTATCCTCTCACTAAGCAGCCAGGGAAATTTCATTCTAACAGCTGCTTTGCAAGTATCTGTTATTCAAAGAATGGACTTCACCCACCCATCCACCCCCTTCATAATTTTCTTTTCTCATTTATTTAAAAGTGACAAGCATAAAGAATGTAAACAATGTTTTGTAAACAAAGGTTTAGAATCCACATCCTACTAAAACTTCACTGATGGTCAATATTTTGATAGTCATGCAATGGTAAAAAAAAAATACTGGGAGGAGGCAGTCATAAAGAGGACTTTTTTCACTTCAGAAGTATTCTAAAAAAATCAAAAAAGCAGAGCTGTTGATGGAGACAATAGAGCAAACCAACACCAAGTTGGCAGTGGAATGTCACGTTTAGTCTCCTCTCTTTCCATAGGGATCATCACTTGCTTCTGTTTCCCCCCTTCCCCGTAGGATGTTCTACTCATTCATTTCATTCTTCCAGGGAACCAACTGCTCAGGAGTCAGTTGTAAAAAATGAAAAGCATGTAGATATACACATGAAATTATAAGAATATACACATACCGCTATATCCTTTTTAGATTAAATTCTCTGGTGCAATTATCATGGAAAATAGAGAATGCCCCCCTCCACAGTTTTTAACTATGAATGTAACTATGCACCTCAGAAATTTTATCTTAAACTCCCCAGGAAAACATAAAGCTCCACTGTGCATGATCATTGACGATACTCAGTTTGCAAAGGATAGAAAAGTCATGCAGAACAGAAGATAAAAAAATCAGTAACTTCACAGAACACTGCTTTTTATGGGTGCTCCCCTTTCATTGGGTGCTGAGTGTCTCTAAGGAGGAGCTGTGCATGCTCCCCCTCTTTTCAGAACTAGCAATAGATCATTTCATCTTGCACTAATGTGCAGTAATGTTTCCCAAAAATCCTCTTATCTTAGATTTTTCTATGATGAGGCTGTTTCAGAGAACACACACATGAGGATTAGTCGTTGCAACACTTCCTCCCCACTCCACTGCTTGCTCCAGTAACCCTGCCTTACAGCTACACACTGCGCCGGGCTGCTGATTTACTCATTTCCTCTCCAAGCTTCCTCTCCTACCACCCTGCTTTACAGGCACGTCTGATCAGGGAGTATTCAGCTTCAACGCTAGGCTCTGACCACAGACAACATACGGGAGAGCAGCTGTTATCTGCAATGTGGAGGACCCGTCTCAGCGACACGATAACGGAACAGACCCGATCCTGTGTTTGTGTGGTCCAAGCCCTGTCCCGGCGCCCGATGATTTAACTGCTTGCAACACGAAACAGGATTCAGCAGGGCAATCCGAGCTCGGGCACAGCCTGCTCATGTTAACAACGGTTTTCCCTAGCATTCCTCAACCGCTCGTCATGCTAACCTTCAAAAGAGTAAAGAAATAAACCCTGATACCCAAATATAGTTACGAACTTCACCTCAATACTTCACACGTAGCTATGAGCACAGTAGAGCTGCTTGGCAGGATCTGTAATGAAACAATACACTTCATAACGCAGTAGTTTAATGACGTGAAAAAGAGAGAGGATCTCACAGGGTACTGCCTTTCTTAGAAAATGCTTTAATCATAAACCGTGTTATTATACATCAGGCAGTGCTATAACGCATCCTCTTTAAAATTAATACAGAAATGTTACCACCCACAATCAATGTCAAGTGGGAAATGTCAGATGAATTTCAGAAGTACAGTCAGACTAATGCAATAATAATGCATAACACTTCATTAGTGTCTTCCACAAAATCATCTCAACATGCTTTCCAGGCACAGATGAGACCACTCCTATTTATTTATTATTTCTGTGAATGTGGGGAAACTGAGGTATAAAGGCTTTCTTGGCAGATTTGATTATTTTTATTTTTTATTTTTTTTTTTAATGTGGCTCACTCAAGGGCAAGCAGAGCTGGGAGTACAACCCAGATATTCTGAGTTGCAATCATATCTTCTATATGCTTTTTTATCAGGCAGTTTTATAAATAGGCTTCGTGGGAAAATGCATATTCCAAGAATCAGGACCCTTCTGCATATTTTTGTTTGTTTGCTACAGAATATAGAGTTTCAGATCTGAAAATGGTCTCCTGTTGCTATCGAGAAGACAGCGTTCCATACTTAGAGTATGCTTCTGTCACTCCCTTATGTGCCAATGCTGCTGCTTAGGAAGAACAACAGTTGCTGCCAACTGAGTTATGCCAAGACCTCGTGACAGATTTCCATGCCATTTAGGAGGATAGGTTATATTTGAAAAATATTTAAATATTTGTCCACTATATGAAAAAAAGTTTCCTTCTTAGATATGTGGGAATAAACAGAAAGTATCCAGTTCTCATCACTTGTCCTTTAAAATACTCTCTAGAAGACAACTGTATCCTCATTCATTAGCATGAAAGAATTGAAGTGCTGTCCCCCAGTGCTCAGTCTCATGCTCCCTTCTGTGCACGATACCACCCTAATATCTTTGGCAGTGGGGAGGCTTTTTAAGAATTACATTTCTTTTTAAGAACTCCATTTCCCAAAAGGAATCTCTAGGCAACAGCAAGCTTCCCACAGGTTTTTCTTTCCTCTTTACCTTGTAGCAAACAAGAGTTGGAGAAAAGGAAGAAAAAGTTATCTATTATAAAAAATGTTGCTAGCAGTACACCTGGGTTGTTGCAATGGTTCTCAGCAATATACAATGTTACTTTTTAGCACAGCAGGATTTTGGTTTTTATTCTATGTTTGAATTATAGCAATACATTTCATAATCCTTTTTTTTTTCTTTAAAAAAATTTGGAGTAAAGGAAAATGAAACTATTAAGAAGCCCCAACACCAGAATTTCAACAGTTAGCCAAAGTGGAACTCTGACACTACTGACTTAATAAAAGGGCTGTGTGACTTTCTAGTCTAATGTATTTATTCTGTTTAAAATGTTGCCTCTGGAGACAGCTGATAGTTGAGAGCACTTAGAGCTTTTCACCCATAGATGCTCATTCAAGTCATGCTTGTAGAAGACAAGATTGATGACTTGTTTCTGTTGTTCTTCAGTATGCTACAAAATGGGCCGTAAAGGGTGTATATCTATTTCCTGGGGGGTTTTCCAGTGTGTGGCCTATCCTGGACGTTGAATACCCAGCAGAGCCTACATGACAGTCCCAGAGTCCCTGATGAAGAGGATTTGCTGGAGGAGATGGCATGACTACAACTCTATTTCAACGTAGCTATTCTTGGCTAATAAATTGTGGGTAGCAAATCACATGCTGGAGCGTCTCTGAAGCTGCTTGTATTTATATAAAGAGAAGCTGGGCAACGCATTGAGTAGCATTAGAATAGGGTGAGGAAATCAGATTGCAGTGAGATGCTTTTCTCCTTCCCACTGCCTCTATACTAAGGAAAATTTAACTGGAAGGCAGGATCTGACCTTTTAAATATTTTCTTACTGAAGGTTATTTCTCTGGGTTGCAAAAGAATAATTTATTAGTTTCATGCCTCCACTTTGCAAGGAAAAGGGCTAACTTTGAAAACAATGGTTCACATTTAGACTGCCATAAGAGACAGATCATGCATCCGATTTATGTCCAGATTTAATAGACTATAGAAAACACATTGCGACTCATTTGCTAGAAAGTAAAGCTGGGGGCTGGGGGTAGCACTTTTTGTAACATCGAGCAAATTACATGAGAAGGAAAAATATTCTGACAATTAAAAATATATGGCCAGAAAATGAAACTAGAATGACTTAATTTATAGGCAAGATGGAAGCCAATGCATTTCGTTTAACAAAATGAAATGAGTATTAAATGACATTCCACAAACCCTGTTTCTAAATCCCACTGAGCAAATGAGAACAATTATGAGTTAAGGAATAGAAACCATTTAGAAGGATACATACCAATTAACCAA
>VZTV01104434.1:2776-26349 GCA_013400875.1 Anhinga rufa | reverse complement strand
GCTTGTTCACTGCCCTGGTTCTGCAAGCACTTGCACGTGTAAGTAGCTTTGTGTTTAAATGGTCCTGCTGAAATCAGGGGGCTTTGCATAAGTAAAGTACAACAGATCTGGTGGTCAAAAAGAAAATGTTGAGATCTGGGAGCCTCAGCCAAAACTAAGGGTGATCTCCTACTACTTCAAATAGTAATGCAATTAACAAAACAGCTTGAAAGGCTTTTGGAAAACTATTATACCATTAATTGTTTTAGCAGGATAACAAATGAGACTGCCACTTAATGTGTAGGTACCCACAGAGGAAAACTTCTGATGAACGTTATTCACATAAAACAGCAAACCTGTACGTATTCAGATGTATATAATCAATCCTTTCCAATCTTCTGTGTGCTAGTGCTTCCTAAATGAGCTATGCTACTCATATTCCAATTATAGTGCTAGGTTTTTGCTGATACTATTGGTCTTGTCTAACTCTGTGACACAGACCTGAGTTACTTTTGCCACTCTTCCAGTGACCCGTTGAGAAGATGCACCCCAGCATACAAAATGCTCCCAGTTAGGAATTTGTGCTTACATAAAATCAACTAATTTAAATTATTATTTTTTTTTTGATCTGAGACTCTGGCCCTCTATATTATTACTCTAATAGAAGTATATGATTTTAATTAACAACAAACTAATTTTAGGTTAAAACCAAATGTCAGTGGAAACAGAAATAGGTGATAAGTGACATTAACACAGTTTTCATGCAGCTAATGTTTGTGTGTGCATCTTGTGCTTACTCCACCTTGTGCAGGAGCCTGTATTAGAACGAACCCACCCCAAAAGGTAAGCACAGAGCCCTTCATGCCCTTAGTGAAATCCTCTTGTAACTTTTCGGTTCAAAACAAGTAGCTCGGAGTGTGTTAATTATGTAAGATCAGTCACACAGATATCAGGGAGGCTTCTGATATTTGATGTCTCATGCTGAAATACCTTTGGTTAACTGAAAAGCGCTGAGAGAATTTGACTCTGAACTAAAACTTGAAATAAGTAACTAAATAAACCCACAGAGTCTGCCCTCCCCTGCTGAATTCATCCTTCAGAGCCTGATTAAAGAAGGCATTCAAAGCACAAGCTCTAGCCTCAGGTTTCTTTTTGATTTGCTTTGCAGCAGACTCCTCTGGGTTGTGGTTTTGAGGATTTTTGCCTTTCAGCTGGTGTGTTTATTTGGGTGTCAGTGACAAAGGAGGAAAAATTCAGACTTCTTAGGAAATCAAGAACTTGATGTAAATTTTTTCATAAAAGTCAGAACAGCTGGTGTGTGTTTTCCTCACAAAGCAAAAGATATGGGAGTGTTTCCCCGGCATATTAAGATGGAAACAGCTCGCGAATTTAGTGACGATGCTTATTTTATAGGAGGAGGTTAGTTTTCAGTATTTTCTGCCATACTTTATCGCTATGGGATGGAGGCTGTTCCTGGGGTGAATGTGGGCAAGAGGAGGGAGGGGGGACAAGGGAGTCGCTTCAGCAGCAAGGCAGAAAATGAAGAAAGCAGGCTTTTTTTGGATGGTATTTACACATATGCTTTATGTGGCTTGTTGACTCAGGACTTTGCACTGCGATGTAGAGGAAGCACATAGGGCCTTTCTCCCTTCAAAAGAGAAGATGTGAGTCTACTCAGTAATGCTACCTTTCATCTAAAGTGATGATGTGCACTGAGCTGTCCTGAAATAAACACCTATTAAAGAAAATAGCTGGATTCATTCTCCTGAGTTTAGGGAAGTAAATCATAAGGAATATCTTTACTACTGTGGCAATGATAAACTTTAAAAAATGGCAGAAAAAATAACTCTTGCAAAAACAATTACCCTATCACATCTCTTACTACCCATACAGTTTGTGGGCTTAGTAAAACCATTTTCAAGTGTTGTTTGCATTTTGAATTGGAGAAGAAAAGATGATGGGGAGACTTTCAATGGCACACAGGTTTTCAAAATTTACTTAGTAATACTAATGAATAACATAGCGACTTTTTGTGGGTATGATTAGAGAAATTTAACTGAAGACAAAAGCAAAGAAAGCTCTTCAAAACCTGGCAAGGTTTTTAAATTTACCTCCAATCTGATTTCCAAAGGGAGATGAAATGTGTCAAACTTTCATAAAAGGGCCTGGAGGTCTGGCTCATGCAAAGCCACAGACGTTAGATAGGGCAGAGCTGGTTTTGGACCCTGTGGGCCTATGACACAGGAGTTTGGGAATCAGGGCTCTCCGATTTTTCCTCATTCCTTTTGCCTCACCATAAAACTGAGGTTCCCAGGACTTCTGGGCTTTGGCTCCACAGCATCCCTGATTTTGCCTGCGTGCAGAATAGCTTCCAACTAGGACTTCCCTCAGATACTTAAACAAGAAGATTTATCCTGTGACAATTGAGTGGTTATTGTAGCACAGCCAGTATGGTATGTGGGCTGAGACAGCTAAAAGCTGCTAATACAGCCGGAATTGGCAGAGAAGTGTGGCAAAGCCTGAATTAACTGCAGGGTCAGCTGAGAACCTCCTCGATTCCTTTACCAGTTGAGAAATCATAAATACGAGGTGAAGATGCCCTGGGCAGCTGGGGGGTACAAGGTCGGGCAGGGAGAGATTCGATGCTTCTAATACAGCTGTGCAACTTTCTGCAGGAAGCATCTGTGTCTCGGAGGGGCTGGTTTTAGATAATGCATTCCTACCAAGCTATGCAGCAGGCACGTAGTGGGAGCTTTAGAGCAGATCAGTTAAGACTTTCTGAGTAATGGGAAGAAGGGGGAGGACACAACTTGATAGACAGGATGCAGAGAAGCCACTTCTAAGTATAAAGGCAATTATACATCTTTTCTGAGACACATTTCCATGTACACACATAATATACAGAAGTTTGCACTCTTTCTTAATGATGCTTTTTGTTAGTCATAGGATATGACTATATATATGTATATATCCTATAGGATAGGACCCAGTCACACTGACTGAATTCTATTGACTGTGCTAGCATCTGTCGTCTTAGATAAGGACTGAATTTGACCCAGTTTCTTGATGTGTCTTTTTTTTTTTTTTTTAAAAGCTATTAATGTGTTTAGTGTTCCCATAATGCTTTTTAAACACTCCCAACTGAAAAAATAGGCTAAGTTTGAATATTTGGTTCTTACTTTTATCTTATGGGTGGGGTTTTTTGTTGTTTGTTTGCTTGCATGGAAGTATGTGTGCTTAAAGCTTTCCCATTTTCTCAGCTGCATTCTGCTGGTTGACAGACCACAGGTTGAAAAGTGCCACCACACATGGTTCCTCTTCCTCTGAAGTGGTCTTTCTAATACCTTCTTTTTAAAATAACATCTATTTTAAAGAAGGTATTGCAGCACTGGCAAATCAAATGTAACAATTGGAGGATTAAGTAGGGTAAGACAGAGCTGGAGAAGTGGACTAAAGCCTTCTTTATCAAGCATCCTCCTCTCTTCCAACATCTGAAATAAAAAAGGTGTTCTTGTGACATGTACAATTGCTGAAATCCTATCCAGGCTTTGATGCAGTGAGGAACAATTAATTATGTTTTATTACAGAATTCTAGAAATGCCATAAAAAGGTAATCTCAGCCATGTAGAACGAAACTGTGCTTGCATTTAATGAGAAATACTCGTTCTGGAATTAACTAGAAAAGCAGGGGAGTATTTAAATACCTAGGAAATGAAGCCTTCAGAGCTTAGATTGTCTTCCTTCTTTCTGGCATGAACTCCTGTAGTGTTTGGATGATGCATGTAAATAGGGAGTAAGAGGGGAGAAATCCTGATATCAAGTGGACAGATCTGTTGAACCTGAGGAAGCATGTGACAGGCTGGTACTACAGCTTAATTTATTACTGATATGCTGCCATGTCTTTTGTTGATAGATGTTGTAAAAGAACATTAATAGAAAGGATGCCTGACCCATCTCACAAAAAAAAGGGGGTGACATCCCACAGAATCACAGAACGGTAGGGGTTGGAAGGGACCTCCAGAGATCATCTTGTCCAACCCCCCTGCGTGAGCAGGCACACCTAGAGCAGGGGGCACAGGACCGCGTCCAGGCAGGTTTTGAATGTCTCCAGGGAAGGAGACTCCACAGCCTCTCTGGGAAGCCTGTGCCACTGCTCTGGCACCCTCACAGGAAAGAAGTTTTTCTCATATTTAAGTGGAATCTCCTGTGTTCCAACTTGTGCCCATTGCCCCTTGTCCTGTCATTGGGGATCACTGAAAAGAGTCCAGTCCCATCCTCCTGACACCCACCCTTCAGATACCTATAAGTATTGCTAAGGTCTCCCCTCAGTCTTCTCTTCNTCAGCAGAGCTGCTTTCCAGCAGGTCAGCCCCCAACCTGTACTGGTGCCTGGGGTTGTTCCTCCCCAGGTGCAGGACCTTGCACTTGCATCCCAACTTCTTGAAGTCTTGTGTTCAGCCACTGAGTCGGGTCATCACAAAGCAGTGCAGGTGGCATCCAGTATGCCACTGAAGGATGTCCTTGAACACATCACCCTCTTGCTGCTAACCAAACACCTTCGGGTGCGGCACCCATGAGTCAGCGCCATCTGTGGTGCCTACAGGTTCGGTAACATTTTCTGAACCCGCTCAGCAACAAAAGCATCACAGGCTTTTAGTTTAGAATAGCAAACGGATCTGGGGTTGGTTGAAACTTGGCCTAATCTTTGCGTTTGGCCTAGAAGGGCTGAAAGATTTGCAGTTTCTGGCATAGCTGGTCCAAGACTTGGGTTTGTTGTGGAAGCTGAACCCAAGTGAGTTAGAGCTGGTTCAGGGCGCCGTGCTGAGTGTTTTCCAGGCAGGCAGAACCACAGGCTGCAATGCCCTTAGGCAGTGTTCAGAAACATAGTGAAGCTAGTTGTAAAATAACCTGAAGTGTCTAGCTTCTTCCCCTTTCACTTAAATATATTCAACAAGACTGCTTGTTCAGGTAGGTCACTATCCTCTGTTCGTCTCCATGTACTGTAACAAATTTGGTGCTGCTCAGAAGAGTCAGGAGAGCAACCTTTAAATAAAGCTGCTAAAGACTTTAAGATTTCCAGAACAAATATTTATACCAATAAATCCTGCCTTTTTTACATAGCAACAGTAAAGCCATTATCAGCGCCTGTTCACCTTGCTTGCTCCCGCACTGATAAAGTGGCTGGGGACCAGGGTGTGAGATGAGGTGCATTCGGAGGATGTGATGTGCATTTGCATGGAAGAACGGTTGCGTGACTACTGTGAACACAAATACCCATGGATGCGATTCTGCAGCTGCCAAAGTCAGTTGCAAAATTGCCTTCGACTTCATTGCTGCACACTGAAACTGAGGGAGTGAGATAAGAAGGGCTTGGCACCCCTTCCTTCTAGCTCTGCATGTCCCAGGGTTTTGTGGAGTGTTTCATGTTGCAGCTTCCCTGTTCTGCTAAGGCCTGTTACTGCTCTAGAGATGGGAGAAACTCCAGATACTACCAGGTGCTAGTGCCAAGAGTTTAAAGCCTGTCTCTTCTGTTTGCCTTTTTTAATTTATTTTTAAGGACCTTACAACCTTTAGTTCTGTCTTAAGTGCAGGATTAACAGTGGGGAAGGAATTTATGTCCAGGTGGGGCAAACCTGTCTCTTCAATTTAATCATACAGCCTTTTAAAGGGCGTTCCCCTCTTGTGCCTGCTTGGCCGAATTGTCTTTGCCAGCTTCCTTGAGTAGCAGGCCATAATATTTTGCTAAATGACGGAGTTCATGCCTCCTGATCCAAAATGTCCACAATTTGTTCCTATATATCCATTTAACATGCAGTTGTGCCAAGAATAAGTCAGTTGGGATGATCCTGAAGCTACAGAGATGTTAGGTTCAGATTCTGCTAATGGCTTTTCTTGGGATTCCTTACAGTTGCATGTAGAGAGAGTTGCATTGGCACTATTCTTTTAGGAGAATGATTGGTTTGAATCACACAGCGCAAATATTTTTAAGCAGGACTCTAAGCTAAAAGAAGACAAAGCCAAACCAAGGAGCCTTATGGTTTTGGTTGTAATGTGTAGTGTGAAGTACTGGCAGTTCACTGAATCACACATTGGAGTATTTAACATCACGCTGGCAGACATCTGTGTGTATTACTGACTGCTGCTGTGCAAGATAGCAACAGTTGAAAAAGATATTTTTGCCCTGGAAATATGGTAGGTACGCAAACAGAAGCTGTATGATCTTATTCGCCATATTCTTGTGAACAATTAAGGATTTCCTAATTGCTATGCAGATGCCAGATGTCAGACATCCCGTATTTTTCTTATGTATATTTGGTATCTGAGTTTGCATTAACTTTTTCCACCTTTCCAATCTGTTTTTTCTTCACTCTTATGGTTGGTCATAAATGTTATATTAAGTTCCCAGATGAATGAAAGTAAGAATTAGTCCTTCTGGCCTGTAACATTTGTACATACATATGAAACTGCTCACCTGTTGGTGAAACTGAGGTAAAATAGAGACAACCCACTGAAAGCTTTGAAAAGTTGCAGTTCAGGTGTAGGAGCCCAGACTGTTGATTATTCAAGGCCTGATACTTTTTCCCTTATGGTTTTTGTAATCTTCCTTGGAGTGGAGTAAAAAGGTGCAATGAATCTACATTGCATACCAGGAGATCCATCTCTCTGGCAAGCATAATAGGTCTGGATCATGAGCACTTAATATTGACACTTTAAAGACAAATGTGAAATTGCCGTGAGTAGCTAAGGAGAGGGGAAGGGCAAGATTTGTAAGTAGAAGTAATGTTTATTAAGCCAGTTGGAATAGGTAGAAATTTAAGTTGCTGAAGCTGGGGACACTTGGTAAAGTATCTCTGTGGTGCGCTAATAGGGTTTTTCAAAAACTGCCTTTATGAAGTTTTGATTTCTGAAGCAGAAGATCTGCTTTGTTTATTTTGCTATATCACACAGAGGCAGTGTTGGAGATAAAACAGCTTAGCCTTTGAGTATAGAAAGTCCCAACTCATGTAACTATGGAAGTAAAAATTCAGCTTTCTGCGTGAACAACAGATAAGACCTTTGTTTTAGCCTTCCTTGCTACTCTTTAAAATCTCTCTGGAAGATTTTAGAAGAGCAGAAAAATTCTAAGACTTGGAGGATTTATTTGTAATCCCTTAATGAAAAAACCAAGAAACTCCTTATTGAACTGGCTTGTATAATTGTGGAATATAGAGAAAAAAATTAACTGTTTTGCAGCTTTCTTTAATAATGCTAAGTTACTGCCCTAAGAACATTGTCATGCTCTTTGGCCCTCCTGTAGAGATCAGTCAAAAAACTCAGCTAAAACTCAGAAAAAACTCAGAAATTGTCTTCTAGACCTGTCAAAGCAAGTTAAACTGAAGAACCCAATATTAGCACTGTGGGCACAGAAGTTCACACTGGAGTATGGAAATATTTCAGTATAGGCATAGTAGAGTTACTCATCCTTTAGTAAAGACTGGACCTTTACAACAAAATCGGCTGGTCTTCACATGTGTGTTACGCTGTGGAGAGGAGAGTCTTGAGGTCTTTCAGGGAAGATTATTTTTTTCATATAGAATTTCAGGGAATAATGTCTTCACAAGCTCCTTTCTTTGTGTTGTGATCCCATTAAGTCAACAATGACAAGACTTTGATCTATGTGGAAAACAAGCTTGAGACCAAGTATCTTCAACTCGTAAAGCTTCCAGCTCATTGTTGAAGCTGTTGGTAGGTTTGGAGAGACACATTAATGCTGACAAACTCCCAACTTTGTAAACAGGGGTGATGGAGCACGTCTATAATTTAACTTAGAGAAGTTATATAAGCTTATCTATGCTGTCACTTCTCAAGCTCCAAGGCTATTGTACGTCATCTAGTCCAGTAGGGTTAGCAAAGTAATCCAAGAATTGTTAGACTTCAACATTTACACAAAATGTTATATTTCAAACTGGACCCAGAAACCTCTTGTGGGTTGCCGGTCACTATAAATTATCTGTGGATAAAGAGTTATTTCTTATTGGAAATAACTTGTTAGTCCTGTGTTGTGCCAAAGTAGAGAAGAAATGGCCATCATTGAAAAAACTGCCTTCATTGCGCAGGTTGGTACAGGTTGTGGTCTCCTCCAATCCCCTCACACAGCTGTTGCAAATCAACCTTGCAACTCATTTGTGACTTAGGCATGTACCCACCCTGAATTTTAGTGTTCCGTGGTGGAATCGGATCCTCCCGAGTTTGGACGTTGTGAACTGAGATGCCTGTAGACCAGAAACCTGTGATTTGCTTTAAGAGGTCAAGATCGTGACGTCTGTGCAGTGCCAGCAACACAAATGTTAAATTGATGCATGTGCTGGGAATCAGCTTGCATTTCATCTTGTGTTTTGTTGTCCCTGTCTGCAACTTTAATTGTCCAAAGTTCAGCAATCCCACTTTTGACATTTGTATGTAATATATATATACGGTTCTGTTTAGGATTCTGTGTTCAGTTATCTCCTCTCCCTCTTTTTCCCTCTGCTCACACCAGCTTCTCTAAATATAATGGCAGAAATTCAGTCATGATGTAAAGGACTCATAGGATAGAAGGAAAATCTAGAAAGAAGATTGTGCTTAATTGCAAGAACAAGACAAATGGCTTAAAGTGCTTAGATATTTCATGAAAGCTTTTCTTTTGCTCTACAATTTCTGCTGAAATGAGAGTTGCAGCACTTTGCTGTTGTTGCTGTTGACACTGATGGAGAATAAATAGTAGTATGGAAGTCATAATAGACTTTGCAGTTTCTATCAAATTTCTCTTTTTTGTCACTGAAATTCTGTTTGTGCATCATTGCGGGGAAAGGTATCTTGCTGAGCTTTTTTGCAAATTTTCCTAAAGGGGCTCAGGACCAGTCTGGCTTCTTACGACAAGCTGTTCTGCAGCTACGCTTCTGTTGTCTCATATTTTCCGTGTATTCGAGTGAATGTATTTACTTTGTTGTTTGTTTTGGACAGATCTTGGGCCTTTGGATCTTGGAATGTCTTTTCTTTTTTTTTTCTTTTTTTTTTCCCTGAGTTTTGAGCAAGTTTCCATCCCAGAAACAGTGCTTATGTACTTAGGGTATTATTCCAAAACTGCAGTAAGATTAAGTGGAAATGTCAAAGTGGAGGCTAGAAGTGGCTGTTAATTTAAGAATCTGTGTTGGGGATTATGTTTTTCCTCCAGATAGATTATGGGGGATAGGCACAGAAGAGCAGTCCTTATATTTGACTGGGAATAGCTTTTGGTGACGGGTTAAATGTCAAACCACAGACTATGCAGAGTACATAAAGCAGGGGGAAAGTTAAACTTGAAATGTAAATTGCATGTAGGAAAGCTGAGAAGATGAGCGGATAGGATGGCAGATGATTAGAGAAATACAGCTGTGGTGCCCAGTTGTGCCCATCAACACCACAGTGTTCTGTAGTTTCTTTTTCTCCTACGGCACTTTACTTTTTAGTCTCCTTTTTGAGAATTAAACCTAAAGCTGAGTCTTGCAGACATTTCTCTACATATCAGAAAGGACTACTTATACTTGAAAGGAAAGGTATTAATTTTTTTTTAACCACAGAATGCCAGAGATCTTGACATCCTGCCCAGCAAAATGGGTCAAAAGCCAGAAATGTATGGGGTTTTCCTTTGATATGAAAATATTTGCACAGCTCTGATAAAGATTTAGAGCTTTAGTTTCCAAGATAGCACCCCTGTTGTTAATCCCATCTGTACTCTGTGGGATATCTCTAGTGACATACCACTAACATTTGAGGTAAAAATAGGCTTTTTTGCTGAGTGACATTAAGGAACAACAAGACTTCTGCTGTGGTTAAAGTTATCACATAGACATATTCATTTACATGCCACTCATGTTGACCTACCTCAACTAGCAGAAGATTTACGAGTAGGTACAAACAGGTTGGGGGAGAACATTTCTTTATGCTGTGCAAAAGCAATGCTTGAATCTTCCAGGTAGATGAAATGTGAAAGTGGCTTTTTATTGGTTTGTTTGTTTGGTTGGTTTGGTTTTTTGTGTGTGTGTGTTTTGTTTTTTTTTTATGATTTTTAGGCTTTTTCTAGGATTTTTATTCACTGAATAAAAACTATGATTTAAATCATTATGAAAGTGTTGGGAGATCAGCAGCAGTTGAGAGATGCCTCTCTGGAGCACTCTGGGGTTATTTTATGCAGATTGATGGGGTGGTATTTGAAAGCATGACATTTTTCCTTTCAGTTTATGTGAGAGATGTATTGAAATTATTGATCTGGCTTTGAACATCCATTAATATCCAGTTAGCTTTTACAAATGACTCTTGGGTTTTCTGTGTGTCTTGATTCCCTTTCCCTCCCACCCCCCGCTAAGCTAATGAAAAACTCATTTCAAATAAATGTTTTGCAATATAGATGTGAAATGCTTTCCTATCTTCAGCTTCTCTAACCATCTTGCCTGGAACTTTGCTGTCATTCTCAGCTTTGCTTTCAAACCTGTCCCTTACTTCCTTCCCACTCCCTGCCAAAAAATTCAACCAGCCTTGCTGCGGGTCACGCGTGTATTAAGAATATCCCGACCCAGAAAGAGCCGTTGCCTCCATAGCCCCACAGCTAGAGCAGGTGGGATTTAAAGCACAAATACACATGTTAAAAAATAACACGTTTGCTCCACAGAGTCTGGAGGAGAGTGTGAGCCAGAGCTGCTGTGCTGTGGCCAGCAGTTGTTTCCCTTGGGAAGTGGGGTGTTATGATTCACATCTGATTTAAAACTGCTGACTGCTACAAACGCTAAGCTGTTACCTGTTTATACACGTTTCTCTTTCATTTTCCTGTTGTAACCTTTCTGGTCAAGATACTTTGTAAGGTAATTCCTGATTTGTCTTCTACATTAGGTACCTGAAACATTGCACAGAATTAGTATACATTAGGTGAGAGCAAAAGATGAAGGACTTATTTTAGTTCGCTTGGCGGCAGCTGTGGAGCTTTACTAAAACAAATTGTTTAATTTAATTAATTTCTCAACCTGAGACTGAAGTGCCTGTGTGCTCAGTAGGCAAATCCCTTGCAGAAGATGCTGGCTCAAACCACACCTGATGAGGGGAAATAGGTGGTGTCAATGCAAAGCTGGCAGGGGTACGAGGATTTATTTGGGTTACCAGCAGAGGAGCCAGGACAGTCCATCAGCAAGCAGTTGATTGGGAAGCGGCACAGCGGCCACCCTGCCGGCAGGAGGAACTGGCTGGTTTGGTAACTCCATCTGGCACCTCTCACCCCACGTGTGCCAATGGAACCCGCTGGGGAGGACAGGGGAGCAGTGTTGAATGTGCTGCCGCTTCTGTGGAGCAGTGCCTGTCTCCAAACACATAAAGGATCTTGCTGACGCTGGTTGGTAACTGCACTCCTGCCCCTATTTTATGTCCTGTAAGTAATGGCATGCCATGTTTAAATTTAATATATCTGTGTGCTTGTGTAGAACCTGCAGGATCCAGTGTGGATGTTCCAGCTTCAGTGATTACATAGAATTGTTAAAGCCATTTTACAATAGATAACGATCATCGTAGATGCAGTTAGAAGCTTTTGTTTTAAACTGCTTGTCTTTTAAAATAAAACACTTTTTTTTTCTTTTCTGTTTTCTTTTTTTAAACAAAACCCTTATCTGCTGGTGAGCAGGCATCGGAGGAAGTGTCAAAATCTCTGCAAGCAATGAAGGAAATTCTGTGTGGGACCACAGACAAGGAACCACCTACAGAAATCGTGGCTCAGCTGGCGCAAGAACTATATAACAGTGGCCTTCTAGTGACGCTTATTGCCAACCTGCAGCTGATAGATTTTGAGGTAGGTCAGCATCCGGAAACCTTTTAATGTCCTTGGTCTCAGTGTTGTCAGTGAGTAGAGCTGTATTTTTCTGAAGCCTAAATAATTTTATTGCATTTGAAACTGTTTTTCACATGCTGAAGAAAGTGGCTGCTGTAGATTGGTCAGTGTCCAGATAGACGTGCTCGTATACTGGAACTAAATGCAATGCATCCTTTTTTTTTTATTATTAAATCAAAACCAGTAGAGAAGTATTGCCATGTGTATCCAAACAAGATAGGAAATGACGCTGAGAATACTGTCTATGACAGTATGAACCTATGTCTATGTAGTGATGAACCACTTACTTAGGGGTAGTGCAACTAGAACCAACTGCTGCCTGAGTGTGTCTGATGTAGAAGCGGTCCAGGGGCATAGAATAAAAATAATTGGAAGCATGGGAAAAATCTCATGTGAGAAAGACTGAAAAAAATTAGGACGGCTTAGTTGAGAGGAAAGGAGTTGAAAAGGGATTAAAAGCTGACAGCAGGTGGCAAGGTAAACTGGGTTGTCCCCACTTAATTCTTTGGATTAAAACAAGAAAGGAATATAACATTTTTACCAGCAGAAAAACTAATATGAGTATATGTGTGTGTGTGTATACTTTATTTAATATTATATATCTATATGTAATACATATAATTTTTTAATATAATTTATATTTTCATATAAAATTATATATTCCATTGAACTCCTTGCCAGTTTTGTTGTTAAAGCAAAAAACTTAGTAGACAGCTACTAAGACAACTGAACTTGCTTATAAATAAGCAGAAGAGACTTATGGTGGAAAAGGTTGTGGTAATTCAGGATAAATATAAACCCTTTTAATTGACCTTTGACTGGTAGGGACTGGGAAGAAACTGTGTCACTGGCAGGTCATTATAGTATCCCTGTGGTCTATGGTCAGCCAGGACAGTGGTCACCAGGGACTGCTGTTATGAGTCCTGCAATTTTATGGCTCCCGGGCACTGGCGAATCGTCACAAGTGTCTGAGCATCTCCGAGCAGTGAGAAATCCCCAGCTCCCAGGAACCAAACTCCGCCACTGAGGTCTGAAGCAGGAGCAGTCCCCAACGTATAGGGCAGGGTGACTGCTGAATTTAAAAATCAATTCCCTGGAGGGATCGTCTGATGCTCACAGAACCAACTTTTGTGGGAGCTACTTTCTTGTGGAAGTATTTTCCCCCTACTGAAGTTATTTGTTGTGACTTTAATTTTCTTTCCATTTTGTAAATGAATGAAAGGGAGGAACGATGGGAGATTTATGTTTTCTTTTTCCTCCTCTTCCCCCCGCCACCAGTAAAACCAGGGTTCAAGGGACTGATTTATTTATTTTGTATCAATTTTTGAAAATGTTGGTGGAGTTATTTCAATCTTCCTTGGGCCTTAAATTCAGGAGATTTTTTTTAATGCTAGAATTTATTGAGATCATCTTCTCCCTGCCACCCGTGGTTACTATTAAATGTCTTAATTATAAAAAAAAAGAAGGAAAAAAAAAACCCCAACAACCCAAAACACTAAAAATCCAGTAATTTATTTATTTGTTTTTAAGACAAAAGGAGAGGGGAGAGGAGAAGGTACTGTTAGAAAAAATACAACAGAAGGGAAACTTCTGCATTTTTTTAATTACCCGACAATCTGTATTGCTTTTGTCGAACAAAAAGTTCTGTATGGACATACTGAACCCACAGTCTTCACATGCAAGCACTGAATGAAATACCTAATCTGCTGCTGAATTACTGCTATTACAAACAATTCTAATAACTTATTGCAAAATAGATTTTTCCATGATAAAACCTTTTCAATCATTTAGCAAAGCTGTTATGCATACTCTTTTGGCAAAACAGTAGAAACGAAATGTCCTTGAACAAGAGGATAGTAAGAGCATGTGCTGCTTTGTCTTCATATTCCCACTGACTTTTTCAGTTTATCAACCTTTCTGCTTCCATTTTTTTATGTGTGGCCACAGCTGGCATTGAGGTTTCTTTGTTGAACAAGCAATTTCATCACTTTATAACATGCAAATTAATTTTTTGATCATATGTAATGGTAGAAAGCAAAATCATAAATTACTTGAAAATCTGTTTTCTGAAGGGAATAATGTTTATGTAGGTTACTTGGTTTTGTCCTGACTCCCTGTCTCCTCCTCACCAACTTTGCTGCACACTTTAATCCCAATTTTGTACATCTGTACTTCACTTTGAAGATGGATTTTCAAAGACTTCATGAAACTTGATGGCTCTTTAGAGGAACGAGACCAGAGTTAACACCCCCACTGAGAAAAAGGCAGAAGCACAGACTGGAGTCCTCTCTCGTTTGTGTTTCATCTGCCAGTACACTTATAACACGTGTGGCTGGGGGCAGGCAGGCGTGTAGGGGAGACTTGCACACATCCATCACACATCTATAGAAAACACAGGTTTACTGCTTCTGCCACTCAAGAAACAAGATATCATTTCGGTGATGATATTCTTGTGAAGCACTAAAGTTTGGTTTGGGCAGGAGCCCAGAATCAAGATCAGACTGGATTTTTTGAAATTTAAAATATGAAATTTATTGTTGAACTTTGAAGAACCGAGGAAAGTTTGCATAAAGAAAGTAAACTAAAAAAAATAGACGTTACTAACTGCCTGTAAGCCTAAAGGTTCACAAGCCACTAAAAGAGGCAGTAAATAGCCACAAGCCCAGGACTGATGATGTTAGAAGCTTTCCCTTACTTTGTCTTGAAACAGGAGCTAAATTATGGTATAGGTATCATGCAATTTGTTATTTATATAATGGCATCCTTTGCAGTTTTTTTGTTCTTGTCTAGCCACTTTCTCTTGATGCTGCCTTATCTCATGCTTCAGTGGCCATGTGTATTTCATTATAAGGCAAAATCAAGTCGCAGATCCAAGTAAGAAGTGTTGCAAAAATATTCCTACAATTTTAATGGATGTCTGGTGGTGAGGGAAGTCTGCCTCTGTTCCCTCCTATCTGCCTCCATTCCCTTCAGGAGACCCCAGAGAGACCAACCTCTGGCTTTCACCATCGCTGGTCTCTAGAAAATTGGAGATAGATATCTATATCTATATCTATATCTAGATATAGATATAGATATAGATAGATAGGTGGATAGATAGATATATACACACATCTTCTCTCTGAGATAGATATATATGTATCTCCTCTCTGCTATTGGTTATAATGCTGCAGTGCACCTAATATTAAGTAACTAATATAAAATTTGGCATAGCGGAGAGGATCACTTAATTTTTGGCCATTTTCACCTTGCCCTTTCAGCAGCTCTCCTCTGTCTGGATTGTTTTCATCTTGGAGTAACTGCTGAAGCCACTGGGGATCATGGGATTCCAGACATTTGTTATGGATGTTGTAAAGATAGGGGAGAATGGGATGACTTTATAAAGAATTAGCCTAATTAAGAGAATGTCTAAGGGTCAAAGTGTTGCAGACAAAGGCAGATGGACTGGCCTGCTCTGATTTGGTTCTCCTATTTAATTCCCCGAGTCCCTGAGTCTCCAAGCCAGCTGGGTTGAAACGAGTAGGAAAGCAGAATTTTTTGTGTTTCTTAGGGGTGATTTATTTGTAGAGATGAAACCAGGGAATTTCCCTCTGTGTGAAACTATCTGCTCCTTCGCTTCAAACATTCAATAAGTTCTCCGCCAAGGAATGTTTGTCCTCTCGAGACAGATCAATGAGCACGTACAGATTATAAGTAACCTTTTGCTTTAGCTTGCCCTGTGCATAGTGACCCACTGTTGACTCGGTGCCTTGGTTACTGGTCATTAGTGCAGCAGTCTCCACCCTCCATTAATTTCACAAATCAATTTGTCTCCTGTGGCCAGGGGAGAAAGTGGTGGGGGAGGAAGAGGACTCGTAATGCAAGATGTATTGGCAACCCCTGTGGCTCAATAGAACATAATTGGAAAGGGCCTTCTGAAAAGCTGTTTGCATGGGAAAGCATTTGAAGACAAAACATGATTGTGCAGATGGGTGTATATAGGAGGAAATTATGATAAAGTGAAGGATCTTAGTTGTGACTGAAGCAGAGACATATATGTGATGCAGCCTTTCCTTTCTATCAGTAGTAATTATTTCATTCTTCATGGTGAAAAATGGGTGCAGTTTTAAATTTAACTCTGATTTTCAAAAGTGCAGTTACACATGGTGTTGATTGCATTTGACTAATGAAAAGCTTTACCTTTTTAAGTCTAGGCTGTGGGGTGGTGTGCTTGGTACTAGCTTGCCAGCTTAAATTTAGAGGCTGTGGGAGCAATAGCACAAACACTGCAAAAACATGTTTGGCTCAGGATAGTGCCTTGCTTTTTTGGTACTTTAATGTTGCTATTTAAGATAGCCAGGGACTTGCTTGACAGAATAAGGGGGATGCACATCTTCATTTAGAAAGAAAGAGGTGTAAACGGGAGTGGGGGGATTGGTAGTCTTCAGAGCCACCGGATGGAGAAAACCTTCTTGTGGGGTTGAAGAAACAGCAAGATTGAGGTGGTGGAGAGCCCCAAAAGGGACTGACTTGTTTTGGTTTTGATTTCATTTCTACTTTAAATAGTTTATAGTAAATGGTCATTTGTTCATGTTTCTCCAGTTGAAGATATATTTTGCTTCTTTAACAGGGCAAAAAGGATGTTTCCCAGATATTTAACAACATCTTGAGAAGACAAATTGGCACACGCAGCCCTACTGTGGAATACATTAGTGCCCATCCACATATCCTATTCATGCTTCTAAAAGGGTGGGTGATTTAATTTGATTTTCATTAAAAAGCATTGGCTGGAATGTGCTGGCATTGCAGTTGATCTACTTTCTCACTTTAAGTTAAAAAAAAAAGGATTTTCAGATTTTGTTCCAGATTTCTTATTTTGTTTTGACTTTCTTTCTATTTAACTGTATACTTTTTAATGACTGGATTATTTTATTTGGCCGTTATTTCTTCACCAACCTTCATGTCGGAATAATTATGTGCTGATTGTTTTTGACTGCTCCCCACGTGACGTATACTTCAGTTCTTGCCCTAAACTCTTGTGTAGCTTTGTTGGCGACTGCTGAGTTTCATTTAGACTTTTTTGCATTGCAGGGGTGACTGTATCTGTAAATAACTGGAGTCAAATGCTGGACCACCATGTGGTAGAACAGAGAAGCAAAAATGCATAAAAAGAATAGTTGTGTCTAGTGTGGGGCAGACTTCTTCAACGCTTGTAGCCACACGTGAACTTCACCTTTAAATTAATTCAGTAACGAACTCCATGACTTTCAGCATTAAATCTCTTTTTTGTTTTTGTCTTTTAACTTTTGAGGGAGTCAGTGCTCAGCTGTAACCTGGTGGTTCCCAAGGTAAGTTGGCCAAGGAGGGGGGAGTAGGCTGCTGTGTGGAGAGGACATCAGTTGTAGTTGCATTCAGGAGTGCATGAGTGTTGGCCTAAGACTCCTAAGGTTTTTGTTCCCTTTACTTGCGGCCAAAAGCACCTTCTGTTCAGCAAGAAGCTTTGCTTTTCCAGCCCATGAAGTCTATTGTTTTCTGCTCAGGGTTTTTTTAAATTTTATTTTCCCTAAGGAAAGGAGAACATATGTGATTGGGATTAAAGAACTGATATAGAAATAAATGCATTTATTAGCTGATCAGTATGGTCACACTAGCAACATTCATTCAAAAACATGATATAAGCCTTTTCAACTAATGGTTCTTAAGAGAATGATTTTTTAAAATGTCTTTCTTGCTCTTGAGGCTTAAGGTTTGCATTTTTACCATTTGCTCCACAGCCAGAGTTAGGAAAGTACTTAAGCACCTTCTACAGTTTGTGCATGACAAAGCTAGAGCCCCAAGGGTAAAATTCCCTTCAGCCTCCCCCCTCTCGCAGGGTAGGACCTGAGCTAGGAGAAGGATAGGCTTGGGAGTCTTCTAAAATAGTTATTTCCTTCAAAATTGGCCACATTTCAGCACAGCTGAGCAGGGGAAAAACTAACCGAGAGAACTAGTCAGTACCAGAGATTTCCAGAATTGTGAACTTGTGGTTGCACGTGGTGGCAAAGCTCTTGGCAGCTGCGATAGTAGGAGGTGTGGACTCTCTGCCTTCCTCACAGGCAGGGTGGTAGGGAGCCCTAGCAGGTGGCTGGGCTGAGCTAGGTCCTGCTCTTACAGGTATAGTGATTTGTCATGATTTAGCTTTAATTTTGAAACTTTTGACTTGTTTTGTGTTATTAAATGCCAGCTTCTTCAGAAAGGAAACCGTTAAGCTAGTTAAATGGATTTTGGTTTCATAGATTTTGGTTTCATGCGTTCATTAAAATTCACCATTTATATAAACCTCAAACTAGTTTCAGGACAGTGATGATAATTCTCTCAGTTGTTATTAAGTTGTACAATTGTTTTCAATTTCATAGATAAAGATACAAATACAATAATTTTCTTCCCTCTTCTCTGTCTTTGCTTTTGCGATCTCCTCACTTTTTCACTCATTTTGTTTTTGCACGTTTTGCATGTATTGCTACCATATGTCTGGGCTTTATTTAAAGTTAAAAAATATTTTTGGATCATGTCCCAGATATTCTTTGGCATCTGTAACAACCAAGAATATTAAGATAATAGTAAAGATTTTATGTTATACATAGGTACTGCTGACAGACATTTTACTGTAGGTGACCTGAGCCAGTGGATTTATTTAAGTGGCATCACACAAAGGTGCTTTTTTGGAGATTGCCACTGCATGCAGCAGTGTGACCGTCTTAATTTGGTCCTCAGGCTCCTTGTTCTTGATTTCTTGGCTATCCCTCCGCAGCACTATGCTGTATCAGAATTGCCATTTCTGGAGTTTCTCATTAGAAAGCGCTGCTGAATTTATCAGCAGCAGTCCAGAAGACAGTCCTATCCAGCCCTGACGGTATCTGAGCAGCTGCTGCAGAATAGCGCAATGATGTCAAACACAATGCTGTCTTACCTGCCTGTGTCCTGCTGCCAGGACTGTCTAAAAACAATACTTAAAATATGTGCCTAAAGCAAGGGTAGGGCCCCAAACGCGCAGCTTGCTGTGCGCAGGCAGGGTGCAGTGCTTGCGTGCAATCAGCTGTGAGACTGGGAAACACGCACTTCATGTTAGACACCACCACTTGAAAATGTGACTTGAGGATGAAGTTAAATGAAATATATGATATCAATATCTGCTTAAAGGAAAGGAAAGTGGATTTGGCTGGCTTGTACCATTCAGCGTTTGTTATGTGACATTATTTGGAGAGATAAAAAAAAATTCTACCATGACTATGAAAGAAGCAGCCTGGGACTATTGTGAAGGCTTGTCATTGTTTTGCTTGTATTGGATGAAAAATTTCCCAACAGCATCAACAAAAGGTTGCTTTTTCATTGCATAATGTGAGCTCTGTTGAGTGGGAAGGATCCTGAATCAGAGCTCCCGCCCAGTGTTTCCTGCCTAATACTCCAGCAGCACTGCCAGCTTGAGATAACTGTTTTTACCTTTTAGGCTTCATTTTACTTGTTGGCTACTTCCTTCCAGCTTCTCAGCTCCAGAAAAACATACAGCACATAGTTCACTACTTTTTTTTCTTTTTTTTTGTTTTGTTTTGTAGGTCAACTGACCTTCCTGCTGCATGAGGACTTGCTTTAATAGTATCTTATTTTCTGTGTGTGCAGGCTTCATGTATGAATAGGACTTCAGATGAATACAATGTTTGGTGTATATAGAGTACTGGATATATTTGGGCCAGATTTTTCTCCAGTGTCAGCATATTGCATTGGCATAGAAATAACTTTGGTCCTTTGTAATTTAAAGTATTTTTCCCTCTAGTACCATGACTGTAGGGGACTTCAAGTTTGTGGCACTTGCATTGTTTCTCACAAGTGACAAATTTATACGCTCTTTTGTGAATACATATCATGCCACATGCTATCTAATGTACACTGTCACTGCCCTGATCTGTTTTGAGATGATCTCTTCATATAACAGTGCAGTTAAAGCTATAATGGTACATTGGCTAACATTGCGGAATTCCCCTTGAGTTTATCCAAGGATAAACTCCTCATCCAAGGATAAACTCAAGCTATAGAAATTACTGTAAAATCAGATCAGAACTATAGCTGTTTGTCAAGACCTTGCATCTCCCAGACTTGATGCCTTCCTAATCTCTGCCTGTGCTCCTTACCTTGTACCATCTTCTGCACTAGCCACACAGGTATGATTCCCTTTCCGCTGAGATGCATCTCTGCTCTTAGTCTTGCCTCTTTCAGCCTCCACAATAAGTATTTTGAACTATTTCAAGTCCATTATTTCCTTTTCTGGTTGGCCCTGGTAGTCAGCATGTGGGAGTTTCCTTAGGTTTTAAGTTCTTCCAAACAGAGAAGAACTCTATATTTGTTTCTGCTGCGGGAGTACATCAGCATAGAGCACTAATTGCTCGTTAGAAGTGATTTTGAAGCACCTCTCTATCATTCCTGCCTGGTGGCTTTGCATGTCAGTGTGGGTGCAGAGAACATGCCAATTATGACCAGGCAGCCTGTAAACTTCTTCCAGGCATATTCCAGGAGCCAAACCCAACTTCCCTCGCTTATGTGAACAGCCAAAGGTCCATAACCCACTTCCAGATAATGGAGCATTTGACTAAGAATGATGCTGTTGATACTTGTCTTTAAAAAAGTTATTGTGCTGGAAACAATGTAATTTGCTTTTATTCCAACCAAAATATTCTGTAGCCAACTATTAAATATTTTCCTGGCTGTAATCCTAGGAGCAACTCCACCTCTTTTTGCTTGAAAATGAGTATTCCTGTTAATGGAGTCAAGGAGAGGTATGCCTCCACGGAAAACATCAGCAAATCTCCATCGTCTAAAGAGTTATAAATTCACGTTTGCAAATGTTTCCCTAAAGGAAACAAATAGGAGCTTGAGTGCCTGCATTTCCTTGAGGGTGGGAAGTTTCATTTGCCTGTTTGGAATAGCAATTCATATTTCATTAAGCCAACTATTGTTGACATCAGGTTGAAGTATGCAGCTCTGGTATGCTCACAAAACACTACCATTCTTTTAAATTGCAAGCTGGTGGTAAATTTGAGGGCCCACTCACTTACAGCACAGATGGCATTTTGTGGTTTTCTTTTTTTTTTTTTTTCTGTTTTAGCCTAGTGATAGGAATTAATTGTGCAAAGGAAAAACGACGCTGATAATACAGAGCTCTGATATAATATAACCAGCTTATTGAAACAGAGCGTGATTGCTGTCCTCTTGGACTTCACTGCTTTCATATGACTAAAGATTGCTGGAAGAAGTTAATTTTAAGTCCTTCCTGACTGTTGGATTTCATCCTTTTTCTTTTTTTTTTTAAATTGTGTTTCTAACAGTTTTGTTTCAGATTAATTTCAGC
Source organism: Anhinga rufa (assembly GCA_013400875.1). Lineage (NCBI taxonomy): Eukaryota > Metazoa > Chordata > Aves > Suliformes > Anhingidae > Anhinga > Anhinga rufa. The sequence goes on along the minus strand of VZTV01104434.1, from coordinate 5,147 downwards.
TTTAAAGAAATCAAGACTTCATAGTAATAGAAGATGATCTGAATTGCCTCTCCCCTCCCTCCTTCTCTAAGATTGAGAAGTGTGCTGGCTCCTGGCTATTGTAATGCATGTGCCATAACAGGACTGTAACTCGAGGAATGAATATTTGTCTCCTGAACAAAGTCATAGCCTCTGCAGAGGAGGAATGGAGCAGAATTCCTCCTAAACTGCAAAAAAGATCTTCAGAGCTACAGAAAGCTTAATGCTGTGTAGACTGCCTGGATAGACTCTTCCTACATTCCTCATTAGACATTAATATTCTAGAGCGATGTTCTCTAGAAGAGGAGTGGGAGGTGATGGATGGTCATGAGGTGTTATATTTTTCTTGGATAAACTGAGGAGCTCAGAATTAAATCTGAAGAGGGGGGTTGTTATTTTGTATGGGATTTGCTTTCTCATAAATCTAAAAGGGTGAAGGAGCTCTGTTGAAACATTACGCGCTCCCTGCAGCCTTTCTGCAAAGAGGAGGTGTAATGCACATTTACACTGAGATGTGTTTTGGCTTGCGAAGGCAGAGTTCTGCAATGGGAAACACTGGCAGTCTTTTCTGTGCGTGGGCTCCTTAGCTTTGGGCTGAGGTCCTGAAGCTGGGTACAGTGCTCTGGCTGGGAGCTGCCATCCTTGTGTTGTGTTCCCTCTGGCGCACGCGTTTCCTATGCTACAAAGTTCCCTGTTGCTAGAAAAGTGCCTGTTTATCTTTGTTCTTCTATGTTTTGATCTTTTCTGTTTCTTTTCATTCTTCAGATATGAATCCCCAAATATTGCCTTACGCTGTGGAATTATGCTGAGAGAGTGTATCCGGCATGAACCCTTGGCCAAAATCATACTTTTTTCGGAACAGTTCCGAGACTTTTTTAAATATGTGGAAATGTCAACATTTGATATAGCTTCTGATGCCTTTGCTACATTCAAGGTAAATTATTCGATACCTGTGTCATAGCGTTGTGTTAAAAATGGCACTCAATTAGTAGCCATCATTGAATGTTGTGTTGCCTTTAAACTGGGTGGCTGTTTTTATCATTCAGTAAAGTATAAAATTAAGCCTCGGTCTGTTTGTAACAGGATTCACAACAGTGATCAAGTCTCCAAAGAATCTTTAATTCAATACAGATTTACATGTCACTGATGTTCTCATCTTGATAACCCAAGGCCTTTCATGAAACCAATTAAAACTCATATTAATCATGTATTATGTACAGTTCTTGTAAATGCATAACCTTTTTCTCTCCCTACCTTCCCCCAGAGACAAACCCACTATGCATCGTGACCACAACCAGTGAATAGAAGGAATAATTTAAAATTCATTTTTTAAATCCTCCAATTTTTGCTGACCCTTCTGAGTTCGGCAGTCAAGTTTAGACTAATGCTGCGCCTGCTGATTATTTTACAACTTATTTGTATGCGTACTTTTTTGATCCGTGGTTCACTGTAAGGACCATACTGCTATGAGCTACGTAGGTGAAAGCACTGTGTAGACTCTGTATAGAGTCTCTGTGTTGTATTAAAAATGAAGTTGGGTGAAGCTTGCCAAATTTCTTGGGGGTTGTATATGGCCATCATCTTACCAGCAAGGTGCTAGTATAGTCTTTGAGCAAAATTTGGTGCCTGTGAGCTTAATGTACAGGGAAGATTAGTCTATTTCTGAAAAATAATTTAAGAAAGCTGGGGAAAATTCTTTTCAGGTAAAGACTCTCTAAATATAGACATAACTCCTTTTTTTCTTGTATCACTGCGTTCCTTGCTGTCATAGAAACACGTTCATTCTTCCCTCTCAAAGCTAATTAGAAACATGATTAGATAGACCTTAGGAATAACTGTAAGGAATGTTAAGAGTTCAACTCAGTGATTCAATGCATACTGAAACCCAGCCTCAGTTTTTACCAACCTACTGAATGTGGTAAAGATTTGTGTAGTGGAGATAACATTGCATGCAGTAATGAGTTGAGCAGGGTTAACAATTCAAATATCCGTTAATCAATAGCGGCATCTTTCAGTTATTTTAAGTTGCACTGTCATTGTGTTCATTAGGTAAATCTTATAGAAGTGAAAGTAGCACAGAAATACAGACAAGGAAAAACGTGTAGGACTGTATAAAAATGCAACTGAGATATTTAAATCCTGTCTGTGGCATTTTATCCTATGCTTAGAAGAGTATTTGTCTCTGGTCAGAAAAAGTGCTCCTGGACTCTGTTCCCAGGTTGGCAGAAGGGATTTGCATCTTTTGCCCAGGTCCTGCTTTGAGCACGACAGCAGAGTGTGTGGTTGGTGATGGACAGTCTTCGCCCCAACCAGGAGGGAGGATGGGGACAAGGGTCAGTTAAGCTGTTGCAAG